>JAMLFT010001091.1:0-33429 GCA_026544285.1 Pachyrhizus erosus | reverse complement strand
TAATCCTTTCACTCAATTTATTTCATCTCCTAAATTTAAATAGTATTTCTTTTAAATTTAAATTATAATCTCAAATAAACTAAAATATTTCAAAAGAAATTATAAATTTCTAATTCAGGACTATTTTTCTAAATATAATTTATTTATTTTAATCCCAAGACATTATTTTTCTAAATCAACAATTATCCATTGATCTGTTTTCCCCTTTTCATAGTTTATTTAAATTGCATTTTTAACATTTCCAATATTCAATGAGCGCATGATTATCCGATTGGTATCACGGGAGAAAAAAAGTGCCTTAATTTGTTTTAGAAAAACAATAGCAGCATGCACCAAATGAACTCTGAATTTGCAAGATAACAATCAAGCTCCAAGACTAAAGACAAATTGGGGTCACCGCCAAAATTATTTTGCAGAGTCATGGACCCAATGTGCACATTGAGTATTGACACACACTATAGTGCTATAATAATCATATTCAATTATATAAAAAATAATAATAACTATATAACATATTCATATAGGCCCTTACTATATTCCTTACTTTGTGTTCAACCTTCACCCCCTAACTGGGTTAGTACGGACACAAAGAAGAAACACACGCACACAATCATCCTCAAACCAACACATTCCAAGATCTTACCATGCTTTCTCAATCATATGTTATGATTGCAACATTACTATTATTTGTTCTAGCACAAAGTGTTGTGGGAGTGAATTCACTTTCACGAGCTGATAAGATAAGCACTTTGCCAGGGCAGCCACCAGTCAAATTCCAGCAATATGCTGGTTACATAACAGTGGATGAGAAGCAGAAGAGAGCCTTGTTTTACTACTTTGTTGAAGCTGAAGTGGAACCAGCTTCAAAGCCACTAGTTCTATGGTTAAATGGAGGTATTATATGCTGTTATGTATATGGCAAAAAAATAAAGAAATTAATTTGTTTTGGAATCTGAATAAACCCTTTAAATTCAGTGGAATAAGAAATTAAGATGCTTCGTGGGTTTTGAAGGGCCTGGTTGTTCTTCTGTTGGAGCTGGAGCTTTTGTTGAGCATGGTCCTTTCAAACCAAGTGAAAATGGTCTTTTGAAAAATGAATATAGTTGGAACAAAGGTAATCCAACAACTCAGAAAGTCTTGTATTTTTAGTTGAAATATGATGAGTGACCTTTGAGATTTGGTCACAATTGCTTTGATTTGATTTCCTTCTTGTTGCAGAGGCAAATGTGCTGTACTTGGAATCACCAGCTGGTGTTGGTTTCTCCTACTCTGCCAATAAATCTTTCTATGACTATGTGAACGATGAAATAACAGGTTCTTCTCTTTTTCCATTTCATTGTGCATTAAATAGTACCAAATGATTCACAGTTTAGCTACTAATAAGTTGAATTGAATTGCTTAACAATTGACCATCTTTATAGCTTAGTTTGCATTCAAATAATGATGTCATATTTCTCAAAATCTGATGTGCGGTTCCACTTGAATGTTATACAGCAAGAGACAATCTTATTTTCCTACAGCGTTGGTTCACTAAATTTCCAGAGTTCATAAACAATGATTTCTTTATCACAGGGGAGAGCTATGCAGGTACTAATATATATATCTTTGTGGTGAATGAATAATGTTTCATTTTGGAGATGTTGTAGGGTAATGCATACTAGTTTTCAGGTCACTATGTACCCCAACTTGCACAACTCATTGTTCAAACCAAGACCAAGTTCAATCTCAAGGGGATAGCTGTGAGTACATATACGAGAGGTTTTTAATAATTGATACATAAGAAACACTTTAATTAATTTGAACTGCACAACTTGTTTCATATGTTGATATTTGTAGATAGGGAATCCTCTTCTGGAATTTAATACAGATTTCAACTCCAGAGCTGAGTTTTTCTGGTCCCATGGACTAATATCAGATTCAACTTACGAAATCTTCATTAAAGTATGCAACTATTCCCAAATTAGGAGACAACATCAAAGTGGGACACTTACCCCAGTTTGTTCAGGAGTAAATAGGCTTGTGTCAACAGAAGTTAGTAGATATATTGATACATATGATGTTACACTTGATGTGTGTCTTTCATCAGCTGATCAACAGGCTTATGTGCTGAATCAACTGACTCAACTGGTATGTGCTGAATCAATTAACTTAACTGATTCAACAAGCTTATGCGTAAACTAACTTATAAAAACTGTCTCATATAACTTTTCTAAAAGATTATTTTCAACTTATACATAAGTTAATTTTAGCTAATGAAAAAACTTTTTATTTTCTTATTCTAAAAGTGTTTCTGGATAAACTTATCCAAACAAACTATTTTGATTGTCTGTTGTTTTCCTACTTGCTTTATTTTGCTTGCTTTCATCTCTTGTGCAGCAAGAGGGAGGGAAGATAGATGTTTGTGTGGAAGATGAAACTATCGCATATTTGAATAGGAAAGACGTGCAGGAAGCTCTCCATGCTAAGCTCGTAGGGATCACCTCATGGTCAACTTGCAGCGAGTAAGTTTTGTAACATAAAAGATGGCATTACTCTAATTACAACCGAAAACTCACTCAGGAATTGCTTGGTTTGGACAGGACCAAATAGAACATATGGATTCTATTTTTAAGGGAAAACAAGGAAAAAAAGATGAGAGGAATCGAAATGAAATGTTAGGATGAATTTGTTATGACTTATGAAAAAAGAGAGGGAAACCAAGAAAAGCATTGGAGGAATATGTTATGACTTACGAGGGATCTCATGAAATGATGGCTAATATCTCTGAGAATTTAGTCTTTAACCGTGTCCAACGATGCTGTACAAATCTATATAACTTACCTTAATGAGATAAAACTTTTTGTTGCTGATGATACATTTCATAAATAGAACAGAACATAACATGGAATTAAAAATTAGTGCACTCTAATTTCAATAAAAAGAGTGGAATGAAAGAGGGAGGGACAAAAGAGGGTCCATTCCATTTTTATCCAATCACCAAACTTTCCAGATCTGGGTGCTTGTTAATACAATAAATATTCTCCTTTTCTCTGATACTTGTCTTAGATAGCTACTAATATTTTCCCTTCTGTCACAGTATTCTTAAATATGACATGCAGAATCTAGAGATTCCAACCATTTCTATTCTAGGAGCACTCCTAAAGTCAGGTATTAGGATTCTGGTATACAGGTAAATGAGTTTCTTTTTTTTTTTTTCCATTGTCAACATCTTAATCATGTCTATACATTGTATTCCTATCACAACGATTGAAGACAACATTTTTTAAGCAAGCAAAGCAATTTCTCTTTCTGCAGTGGAGATCAAGATTCAGTCATCCCATTAATTGGAACAAGATACCTGGTAAATGGATTAGCCAAGGACTTTGGACTGAACACAACAGTGTCCTATAGAGCCTGGTTTGAAGGAAGACAGGTGAA
This sequence comes from Pachyrhizus erosus, assembly GCA_026544285.1. NCBI lineage: Eukaryota > Viridiplantae > Streptophyta > Magnoliopsida > Fabales > Fabaceae > Pachyrhizus > Pachyrhizus erosus. The sequence goes on along the minus strand of JAMLFT010001091.1, from coordinate 30,012 downwards.
GACTTGGAATACATTAAGATCCTGTAAATGTGAAATATGGTTTTGGTCCTTAAAAAAGTTGTCTCATTTTGGTCCCTTCAAAATTAAAATGTGTCACTATTGGTTCAGTGTATTAACTTTGTTAGTGAATCTGTTTTAGTAATAGATTGGGTTGAATACATATTTTGCTTGAGTCATTTATTTATACTGTAATTTTAAAAAAAAAATAGTGAAACATGTTAAAATACTAAATAAACATAGAAAATATACTAAAAGTACTAACATATTGAACAAATTGTAAAACATTTTAATTTTAGAGAGATAAAATTAAGACAAAAGTTTTTGAAGGGAGCAAATCTAAATTTCATATATTTACGAGACTAAAAACATCCTTTATCCGCATTTTAATATGCTGCTATTAAACTCAACCTTTTCTGATATTTTTCAGGTGGCTGGTTGGACACAAGTATATGGAGACATCTTATCATTTGCCACCATAAGAGGAGCTGCTCATGAAGCTCCATTTTCCCAACCAGAAAGATCACTGGTGCTGCTAAAAGCATTTTTGGAAGGAAAGCCACTTCCAGAACCATTCTTTCAAATATGAAGAAATAGATAACAGAGGTGTTCCTAGCACAATAAGGAGACACTCATTCAAACCACTCACATAAACTGATTATTCCTAATGGATCGCCTTTCAATTGTTATCAGCATTCCTTTCTATCTTTCTGCAATTTTTTCTTTTTGAGCACTGAGTGAATGTTTCATGTACTGGCACTGACATCATATTGTTGACTAAAACAAAATGATCTTCCAAATGTACCTACTAATTCATCTGTTCTGTGCCTCGAAGATTAATCGTGATTTGAATTTGTAAACCTTGTTATAAACACAGATGTATTGCCAATTAATTTCGTGCATGCTATGCCCAAATAAGCAAAAAATAAATTAATTAAAAAATCCAGAAAAAACAAAAAAAATAATCTTAAAACACTTTTACAAAATAGAAAAATACTATTAACACATTTTTATTACATTTTTTAAACACTAATTATTAATTAAATTTAGTAAAAATCACACAATTGTGTCAGTTCTCATTTAATGCTGTAAATCTTATTTAGGATTTTATAATTTTTAATAAATTTTAATTATTAATAAAAAATTATAAAAAAAAGTATATTAACATGAGGCCCAAAAAAGATTACTATTAACATCATGTTTTAATTAGTTTGATATTGTTGATATTATATTTTAACTCATACAAGAATTAAAAAGGAGTAATTTTTTTATTAACTTTTTTCAATCAATTTTATCCCTCAACTCCACTCCTAGTCACTGTTAATTAAGTGAGCGATTTTAAATTTTCTGCTCAAATTGATTTTATTGTTTTGCACCATTCTTATCGCTAACCCGCATTCGAAAAGAAAAGGTACACAAATGTTTTGATAAACTGTATTGAAAGTGTTAATTTCTTTTTTATTGCTCCGTCTTAAGAGGAGATCGAATTCAAACATTGCGTAAAACGTCACTCCTAAATAACTAATTTATACTTTTAAAAATTAATTAATTTAAAATATTAAACTTACTAATAATTTTTTTAAAAAAATTAATCTATTTTTATACTTTTAAATATCATTTTAATTTTAAAAAAAATCTTTTTAATTTTAATTTTTTGATTTTCATCTTTGAAAGATTTTGTTTTATTTTAATTTTTGTTATTAAATTATAACATTAAATAATAATAATCTAATGAGTTATCATTTCATCAAAAAATTTCACATAATAATTATATATATAATTTTTTTATATTATATTTTAAAATTTTTATATTTTCAAAATAATTATTAACATTAATAAAAAAAATTATATATAATTATCAATGTCATTATTACTTGATCACAAAAATAAATAAAAATCTTTTAAAAAATTAAAATAAAAAATAAAAAAAATCTACTTTTATGACCAAAATCATGTCTAAGTTAAATTATTGAAATTTATGATCTCACTCATTACTTAATTAATTTTATCTAATTGATTAATATATATTGATAATCTTTTCTAATTCTCATAAAATAAACTTATTTTATTAATTTATAATATTTATTATAAAATAATTACAAATATTTTAATAAAAGAAATAATTAACTCAAAAGATAATTTGAAAAGAATCTTATAAAAGAGGCAAATCAGATTTCAGAAAAAAAGTCTGATATTTAAGAACTGAGATAGTAATTTCTAGGCAAACAAAAATAGCTTCCTCAAGTTTCACAGAAAAAGAAATGTCGTTCTTCACTATGAGCAAAAAATTGAAAATAAAGTGGTTTCCTCAACAAGGGCACCATATAGTGTAAGTTAACAAGAACATCAATCGTGCAGTGTCCCCAATATATCTTCATCTCGAAATAGATGATACCTACAAGAAAAATGAAGATACAAATTACCAACCAGATAGATTTTCTTATTACTAAAATGGTTACGCATCAAGCTAACTTCAATATTACTAAAATATTTCTCAAGTACTAAGTACACAGGCTTAGGGATTTTGATTGTAGCAATTTCAAATAAATGCCTAAAACTAATAACAGGAATTTTAAAACCTCCCTCGGATTACAAATTTCTCACTGCAATAAATGCAGTAATAAATTAAGGTCACTGCTCAACATAGGGTAAGTGAGAATAAGATATATATATTCTACGAAAACACTTATGTTGATATAAAATAACTAAGATTGCAGACAAATGAGTGAATCCATTCTCAGAACTAGATATTTCCATTTGTATAGACCATTGACCATGATCACGTGTCCACAACTTACATAAAAATATAAGGAACAAGGCATTTTATATTAGAATGAACTGATAATTAAAAGGCTTTTTATCCTACCATCTAATCATAGATTTTGTAAGATTGTTCACATTTTGTAATAATTATTTTAAAAGTTATATCCAAGGAAATTTCTAATTTATTGACATTGTATGAAAATTAAACCCTTTAATATTAAAATTACAAAACCAAAAGCACAAAAACCATTGTTTCTCTAAAATTCAAGGACCAAATTGATGAAATTTAAATACAAGGATTAATACAAATTTTTACTAAAAGTTCAAAAACTAAAAACATATTTTACTCAAAAATAAAAAATTGTGGCTTTGCACCATGACTTACTACAAATCATGGCACACGGCCATAACATGTTGCTTGTTGGTTGAATTTATTACACCTCAAGGGTAAATAATCCTAAGGTTCACCAAAGAGAGAACTGTTCCCAATTTTATCTCTTCAGTAAAAGAGACCATCAATTTAGATTATTTCACAACAATGATTTAATAAAGGAATATGATAGAAAGTTGGACCAGATTATAGAAAACAATATATGTTTCCACTGATATCAGAGTCAGGAGGAAGAGCCACAGAGAAATGTAGAAAACTGAACAAGAATTGAATCTGTTTGGATACAAAGCTAAAAGTGCTTTTGGGAGCTTCTTTACTGGGAAAAACTCGATATTTCAAGTAAAAAATCTCTCAAAAGCATTTCTCACTTATATCCAAACAGACTAATCAATAGATAATCCAGACTTTCGTTGGCACTAGTTCTCTCCAACCAATTTCTTCATTCAATAATTTCCTAGTTCCTACCTTTATTCCCTTTTCCCTCCCTCCCTCCTTCTTATAGACAAATATGTCCCTTGCTTCCCACAATACCCTGCTGCCATGTTTGCAGCAGGTTGTTCCATGAAGCCATGTTACCTATATGTGACTCTAATCCCCTGCCACATCCTTTTTTTCCTAAAATACAACTCAGCCATCATAGGGTACCAAAAAGAAAAAATGTCGAAGTTCAAGTGCAGTCATAAGAAACAATTTCTTCACTCATTGCAAGTCCTCAACAATAATGCTACTTCAATATTATGCCAGATTAACAACAATTTCTGCTTATATTATTCGTTTTACAAAACACATTTGATATTTTTATTAAATAAAATGCAGTAGAAATAAGAAACATTTTGTATTTTAAAAAGGGCATTGATCACATCAGACATGGTGTAGAGCCACACAGAATAGTGAAAATAAAAGTATTGTACAGGTTTCCAAAGAAGTTATAAATGAAAGTGTAAGAAACATGTACTTACTCTTTGTCATTAAGCTTCACCTCAGTTCCTCCATACTCAGGTAAAAGGACAGTGTCACCTTCCTTTACAGCTAGAGGAACTGGCTTCCCTTCCTTATCGTGAATTCCAGGACCAACAGCAATAACTTTACCAGAATTTAACTAAAGCAAAAATTGTAAATAAATACCAGCTCATCACATGTACATGAAGAAAGCAAGAATGTAACACCATTTTATGAATCAATAATAAATTCATCTGTAAAGAAATGTAACACTAATCATGCCAAAAAAATTGAACCAGGAAATCAAGTTCTTATAATTTTCTAACAGAAAACTGAAACAAGAAGAGACTTGACAAGGATACAAAGTTCAATCCAGCATTTCCCAAAGCTTGAAGGCAGCAGCAAAAAAACTACGCAATTTTTTTCTGGATGATTACTATTTATAATTATAATAAACTGTATGCCTTCGATCCCAAACCAAAACATACATTAATTTCCTGCCCCAAATTGGGATGCAAAATCTTGACTTTCTTTTGCCATAGTAGCTATTCACTTATTCCCATTATTTATACAGCGATACAATTACACAATCAATCATCATACCAATACAATCCAAAATCAATCTTGTCTCATAGCTTAGCATAGTACAGGAATCCATTTTCAATGTCATGGTCAACAAGAACACTAACCTAAACTTCAACACATATCTTTAACGTTGTTAAACAAAAGGCCCATTAATCACAAATGTAATTGCTAACCTGGCTCAAATCAAATTAATAATTCATGTAACTATCTTCGGTAAATTGGAGTGAAAAATATACCATAACATAATAACCATCAAAAGCATGAAACCAACCCCATGGAATATTGAAAATCCATATAGGTATATAACATAGTGAAAAATAACAGTGTAACTGAAAGTGAGATGAAGCAAGATGAAATTTTGAGAGCAAAAGTAAACACCCAGAAGAAGGAAATGAAATGGGTATGAATCAATTAGGAGATCGGGCACCTTGGTGGATGATTCTGGTAACAGAATCCCAGTGTTGGTTTTTGAAGGAGGGATGATTTTCTCAACCAGAACACGGTTGAACAGAGGAACCAAGCGCTTCGCCATTTGAAGCACACAGAGCAATGGAATTTGCAGAGAACTCTGAGGCTTATTGGCTTTGGCTTTTCACTTGGTAGGGTTTTAGAAGCACATGGGTTCCTTCATCTTTGAGGAGCTTCTAGAATATTGAACGAACACCGTCACAATGGGTAGGCTTTACACATGATGTGATTTTCCAATTCTAAAAAATTATTTTGATGTAAAAATATTTTGTATATTTTAAAAGATTTTATAAAAATATAATAATTTATAATATTTTTAAAATAAATTTATTATTAAGATTTTGTAATTTAGATTTTAATGAATTTATAACATAATTCATAAATTTTGAAATGAGTTTAAATATTGATGAGATTTTAAAGGATTTGATGAATTTTTAAAAATATTCAAAAATTAGAAGAGTTAATAATAAAATAAAAATATATATGATAAGATTTGAATAAAAAAATTTAAAATCAATATAATTTTTTTAAATATTTTAATAGTCAATTGATTATAGATTATTGATATTTTATATAATATTTTTCTACATATATAAAGTCATATTAATCTTTCATGCATCAACATCTTTTGTTTTTGTTCTTAAATCTAAATAATAGATTCAAAATTATGAATTTCGTTAAATAACAATACTGAATATAAAGATTTATTAATTGATTTAATTAGAAATTTATCAAAACGATTAACTTGAGGAAAAGAAAGTAAAAAGATTTTTTTATCTTATTATAGAAAAAATATGTAAGATTAAAAAATACATGATTAATTACTCTATCAATAGTATCACCTTCAAGGTAGAGAGAAAAATTATGTGTTTTGAGAAGAAGAAAAAAAAGTCTAGAATGAGATAGTATAAAAGTCTTAGGGTGTATTGAATTGAGAATTTAAAAGATTATATTGGTATAAAAAAGTCTTCTAGGTTTTAGAAGACTTTCTAAAAGTGTAATAATTTATAAGATTTTTTAAAAAACTTTTATGATTAAGATGTTTTTAGTTAAAATTTTAATGAATTTATAACACATGAATTCATAAGATTTGAAAATACTTTACAAGTTGATAAGATTTTAAAGGATTTCATAGATTTTTAAACAACATTCAAAATTATCAAAGTTGACAGAAAAATTATAAAAAAAATGATAAAGAAAAGTAAAATCAATACAATTTTTTCTAATCTATTGATAGTTAATTGATTCTAGGTTCATGTCCTTTTGTACAACACTTCTCTTCATGCATTAATATCTTCTCTTTCTTGTTCTTAAATTTGAACGATAAGTTTAAAATTATGGTCTTCGTTAATTGGTAATACTAAAGACAAAGATTCATCAATTGATTCAACATTTGACAAAATATTTTAGGTTTAACTCTCCACTTGTTCAGTTTTCTAGGGATTAAGAATAAGCAATGATTACAGACTTATTAGGGAAGCTAATCATATATGGGTGTCTCCAGCACTACGACCATCTTGTCCATGGCCACATCCTCTACGCCCTACAACAAAAGCTAAAGATTCTAAACATGTGTAGGAACCAATACCTGATATTATTTCTTGGAAAGGAATATGGAGAAAGCCATTTTATAAGCCTCTCCGAGGTAGGAATGTTGGGATTCAATATGATTTGATTGCAAACATATTCATACTTTTTGTGCAAATCATGGAGGACATACACCATACACATATTATCCAACTTGCTAAACATTATCTTCGATTATAAAAAATTATCAAGGTCTTCAATTCATCAATAGCGGACTAAGCTTTGTTGTACTATGAAGAAAGGTCATTATTTGTAACATTCGATATAGACAAATTATGAATCACTTCATAAAGGTGTTGACATCATTTGAGTATAATTCTCGAGCTTCCTCCATATGGCGTAATAGGTTTTGCAATTGCAAAAATAGACCAAAAGTGTTAGATCAATAAACTGCCATAAGAGAACTAATTGAGCATTTGGCTTTTTCCATAAGTCATGTCTTGCTTAGGCAATGTCATGGAATGTCTTTTCTAGGCGAACAAATAGTCCTTGTCCCATGAACTATATTTTCACATTTGCTTGCTATTACATATAATTCATTTTGGAGAGTTTTGCTTATGTGATAGAGGATGTACCAAAAAAGACAAAGGAAATCGAGTTTTGGGCTAATTGTTGGGTTGGTTTCTGCAATCAAGACAACTAAAAAGTATTGGGGTGAATGAAGAGTAGTAAATGCCAAATAAACTAAACGATCTTTGTTAAGGTGATAAAAATGTCAAACCACCATAATAATGGAAAGAGGAAGGTTCAATAAGTGCAACAAACTAAGGCATATTACAAATTGTCGTCGGTAGAGTGGTGCATGCCCTTTACATGTTAGCAAAACTATTTACAAAAAACAACGCATGGAAGTGAAAGGCTTCATGGTTTGCAACGTTGTTTCTAGATCTAGACAACTTAACAATTTTTTATTTTAGTGTTGGCGGTCCAACCTCAAATGGAGGTGATCATTAGGACAACCATATCGATGATGACAAAAATGTTTTCCCTTTTTCTTTATCAAGCCCATAGGATGTAAGCTCTAATATTAGCTTGAATATAAGAGAAAGATTAGTTTGAATGCTTGAGGATGGTGATTCCTCAACACTTTCTTTATAATAATAAGGATTAGTTTGAATACAAATATTAATAAGACCCCTAGATTTTAAGGATTATACAATCTAAATAATTTACATAAAAATAGTAACTAAGCAAGAGTGATAATAACAATAATATGGAAATTAAATCATATCTCATCATGATCGAATCATATTTCAACAAAAACATACAAATACTATATATTAGTAGAGTTCTAAAAAGGTTTCTCCTTAAGGTATATTCCAAATACTCAAAACTTAGGTTGTTACACTTTTCATCTCAAGAACCTCTATTTATAAAAAACATAGGATTTTAATCTTAAAATAGGAAACAAATCTATAATTTAGAAATAATAACTTTAAATCTAAACAACATCCTAAAAATAATATGCTTTTAAATCTAAACAATATCCTAGAGATTTGAAATTGAAAATTTTATTTGTTTCCTACAATCATCTCCCCCTCTTAATTAAAATTTCTAAATTTCATCTTTAACTTTTGTCATCATGGTTGCTCATCATAATCATCTCCAATTACATTTTTGCTTTGCAAATTTTTGTCTGCTCCTTGCCTCTACTTGGCAACTATTGGATGATGACACTTATTGTAATTGCTTGTATCATCATTGGAACATGTCACTTGACTTTCACATTACCAAGAAGACTTTCAACACAAGGATCCAACATAGATCCACCATTAGCTTCCTCAATACTCATCACTATTCACCAAGCTACACAAACCATAAACTCTAATACCACTATTGAGAAAAACACACACATCTTCATGCATAATGACAAGAGAACACACATAAAATAAAAGGCAACACCATAAAGAAAAAAAATATGTTTTGAGTCCCTCAAATTTGAGATATATTTTTTTAATCCTCAAAATTTAAAGTTGTATTTTTTAGTCCCTCAAAATATATTTTAAACTTTAAAAAATCTGTTTTAATTTGGAGGACTAAAAAAATACATAAAGTCACATTTGAAGGGCTAAAAAATATTTAAACTAAGAAAAAAATCACAAATATTTATTTTAATGTGATTTGACTCTTCATGCCTATATCCACATTACAAATTTATTTAATATAATTCAACTCCTCATGCCTACATCCACAACCTCATTATTTTTAGATAAACATGATAAATCTTTCCTTCACATGACCTCCCTATTTCACTTAGGATGGTGACTTGCTCTTCAAGTTGAGTCACTCTTCTCCCATCAAAAACCTTTATCTATAAATCTAACATCCTAATCTTAAAAGAAGAAACAAATTCCTAATTTATAGGTAATACCTTTAAATCTAAACAATATCCAAAAGATAAGATAATATACTTCTAAATCTAATAAATGTCATAAAGATTTTAAATTGGAAATTTGAATTGTTTCCTAACAAAATCAAACTTAGCTACAATGTTTTTCACATTATCACCATATGTATGAGTTTCCAAAAGGTATATTAAATATGCCTCACATTTAATTTTGATAAAGCTCCTTCACTAGATTGATGAATCTTTTGTCTCATTCCTCAACAATTTCAATCGATTAAATTTATTGGTAATTACCAAAGGTTTTAGAAGCAAGAAATAATTACTTTTGAGTAAATTTTGGCATGATTATAAATAATGTGTGAATTTGAAACATTAAATCAAGCACACTTAAGATTGTTAGAGTTTTAGAAGGAATTCCTTCATTACCTTAGACTTTTGGCTTATACATGCTACACCATGCCAAAACGAGCTTTTTGCTTTATGTCTTTTAAATGGTGAAGCCTTTAGTCTCTATTTGGTAGAGATGAAATTTAAAAGAAATGATAGCTGAAAATGATTTATGCGGGACCTATTGTATTATTTTAAAATTTATGGGATTCATATATTATTTTCATCTATTTTCACTCATTTCTCTATCTCTCACCTCATTTCTTCTTTATTTTCACTCAATAGTCCTCCTCAACATATATATACCACATGTAAACAACTTGAATAATACAAATCATCGTCATTTTCAATTATTAGCTTTAAGGCCATAATTATTTACACTCTTTGGCATCAAGGTCATATCACCCATCATTCTTGCCACTAAGGCTATTCTCATTCACAACTTATGCCATCAAGGTCAACTCAATTCACAATCATTTATCATCATAAGCAAACATGATTTTATTCAATCCTCCTCATCTCATATCATGAGATAGGAAACATAAGTTATAATTAAGATAATAAAAGAATCTCTTCCCTTAACTCAAGGTGATGACATTTCAAATTTCACTATCTCACACAAAATAAGAGTCATGCCTCATAAAATATTTTAGCATTTACCATTACATTAAATTAAATAAAGTCTTATCAAAATGTATGACAATTATTTTCATCTCCAATTTAAATTGAACATTCTCCTTCTTATTGTCGTTTAACTTTATTTTCTAAATTTTCAAGTCCCATTCTCCTTACAAGCTTCTCATCACTAACTTAACATTTTCATGTGTCTTAAATAAATTTCCCACTATTAATTGTAAATTCTCATCAACTTTTTGAATTAAATCTCACCAAATCTTTAATCACTTTTAGGATCATTTTGTAACACCCTTTTTATTATTATAAGAATAAATTTATTTGCATAATTAACTAAACACCTTTATTAATGTACAATATGTAATTTTTATTAACTTAAAAATGCAAAATAAGTTTTTCACCATTACGTTTTTCAAATGAAAATCCTAAGCATTGGTAAAATCTTTTCGATTATTTTCCATCATTAATCTAAAATAATGGTTTGAGATAAAGAACATTTTATAGGTGATCATAGCGTACTTTACACATAACGGTAATAATAAACATTCATTCCCTTTAGTTAAGATTAAATTAACTAATACATTAAGCATGTAAGTTTAAATATCCAAATAATGCAAAGTTATCCAGGTTATAAGTCATCAATATCATACTAGTAAATTCCTTCATAACAATTACACTCATAAACTTTAAATATGCAAAATAACATGTATCAAATCACAAAACATTCACATACAATCTTCGAGATCCCAACTATCGTCTAGTGGATATCTGTTGCCTCTTCTATGGTTAGAAGTCATCTCTGACCACGAGGATCCGCACTCATTGCTCTACTAGGAGGTCAACATGTTCATTTCCATATCAACATTTGAAAATGGGGGTTGTAAGAGTGAGTCATCCATCCTTAAGCACACACAAACATGGAATAACATAAAATAAAATGTATCTATCATCACATACTCTCTCCTCACTGCATTGCGCCTACTAGGATACTCTTTTAATCACATTTTAGGGTTTCTCGATGTCTCTAAAAATTTTTATCTCTAAGAGAACTTACACGAAACATATGATTTAATCTAAGATTTGTTTCCTAGGTGATGATCAGAAGTACATAACTTGTCTAGTACAACGAGCCAAGATACTCTCAACCGAATCATGATAATGTTATATTTTGTTGAAGATGCCAAGCCGATTATATGAATTCCTCTAATCTCAAAGCCATCGCAACTTGACACCTTATACTACCCCCAAGGACTCACTGAGAGCCTTCAGACATTCCTCAAGTACCTACTATAGTCAACCCGTGCAATACTCTAATCTCAACTCTCACATGTGATTCTGTTATATCATTCGCCAACTACCTCCTCTATTTATGCGACCGAGTCTCCATTTCAGGTACTAACACAACATAAGTAATTAGATAGGGTTTTACCCATATGATTTGTCACCATTCAAAGTCTCAAATAGACTTCTTATACAATCCGGCTCTTCAATTCTTTTGATAAAGCATGAACATGTGAGAAACCATCATCCACATTGTGACTTGTTGCCATAAAAAATCTTCATATGTTTTCTACTATATTTTTATCATTAAAACTCTATCATTTAGAGACGTCTGACCATGCTCTTTCATCTAAACATGTCTTAAAGCATATAATTTTTCTTTTTTCTAATAACAGAGGCAAGACATTTACCCCTAATAATTTCAATTCTTAGTGTTATGCCATAACAATTAGTAATAATAACGATAATTAAGAAGGATTATGTATTCAACAAGGGAAAATAAGTGACTAGATAGAAGAATTAGAAAACCAAAGTAAAGATTTTACTTATTCTCTAATATCGATAATTGTCCTATTTATTAAAATTATTTATTATTAACATTATTATTATTATTGTGTTACACCTAATATTCAGACTAACAAATATTAAATTTACAAGAACCCATTTTCTATTTCTTTATTGTTTAGTTAACCATTAAATATTATTATTTATCTATTTAATTCATAAGCTCAAGTTGGTGGGAATACTACTTCTAAGCCCTGACCTAGCGTTATGCATACTAAGTTCATTCTCAATTATTCTTAGAATCAATGGGTAACATAAAATTATCCTAACCTTTATATTGCCTAGTATTAAGTTAAAATAAATCAACCCCCATTATTTATTTTAGTGCTAATCATTCCTAAATGGTTGATTCAATCATATTTCTTTATATAAGTATTATTTTTTTTATAAAAAATTGGACAAATTCCTAACTTACTTGTTTATGATTATTCACATTATTTTTTTGTCGCTAATCTCTCTCTCTCTCTTTCTCTTTCTTTCTTTCTTTCTCTCTCCCCCTCTCTTTCTTTCTTCTTCTTTCTCTTTCTCTCTCTTCCTTTCTTCCTCTCTCTCTATCTCTTCCTTTCTTCTTCTTTCTCTCTCTCTCTTTCTCTTTCTTTCTTTCTCTCTCTATCTCTTCTCCTTATCTTCTCCTCGCTCCCCCTTCCCTTTTCCTTAGCCAAACCAAATCACATCAACATTACACCACCCAAATTTCAAACTTTTAGCATCTAAGACTCATACAAAAAGGATAGTATTCCTTTCGTGATTAAAAGGGAATAATTAAGAACGGAAACAAGCATTCATAGACACCCAAAATGAAATCAATATTTAGGTAGAAGCTAGCATTTCATTTAAGAAAAATGATGGCAGTAGCAGGATGGGGCTCCTTCTACCTCTATTACTATCTCCAACGAGTTTTGTAACTCTAGCGACCCCCGACGAGTTACTACAATCTTCAGCCAGTGGTTAAGGAAACAACGAAAACAAAGGTGGCTCAATGACGGTCTCCCTATGTTGTTTGCTTGTGGTTTTCATGAAGAATCTACCCACGCTCCTCCCACATTTAGTTCCCTTCTTCATTTTGAATGTTCGATTGGGTTGCTCCTCTAATTTTGATGGGGATTCAGAAGAGTAGTTCATCTTTGCATTTTCAGATTTGATTTTGACAGGAGCAGGATTTGTCTAAGCCATGGAAGCAAGAGACTTGGCTTCCTCGTGTGCAAGCATCACTTCCACAAGCAAGGTTGAAATAGAAGATGAGTTCCTTTAGCACCAAACGCACTTTCGACCCAACGATTAAGACGCTAGACCTCGGTGTCAGGTCTCGAGTTTGAAACCCCTCAAGTGCATTTTGATTTTTTGTTGCTTTATTCCCCATATCTCTTAATTACACCTCATATTCAAATTGCACTCCTAACATTCACATGTGACTCCTAACCTAGTTGGTTAAGCATTTTTCTTCCTCCCTCCGCACCTAGGTTTGAGTTTGGAGTGGCGTCTTTTGCTCATTTGTTCTTTTTCAAGTCATATTTTCGGTTAGATAACTAATATACTTGTTTTAAGGCTTATTTATCACCACTGGCTTGGTAGCCCAATTGGTGAGTGTGTTTTATGACTTCCAAGATCTGGGTTCGAACCTGCTTGGCCAGTTTTTCATTTTAGCTTTCCTCTATTTTTTATTTAATATATAAATTATTTATATACTTATTATTTACATAATTTAATTATTGTAAAAATTTAATAATACTTCCTCTTTTTATTTTACATACTTTCCCACCAATAATATATTTTTATCTATTTGCATTTACCTTAAATAATCTAATATATATATATATATATATATACACACACACGTATAATTTATTTTATTATTTTTCTTTATACTTTTATTTAAAATTTCGTTCTCCTGCATATATTTTTATACATTCATTTTTAATTAATTAATTAATTAATTTTTATTATTCTAAAAATTATGATAACAACAAATAAATTTCTAAACATTTTAATTTAAACTCAAACATACACATAATGCCAAAATCATTCTAGTAATAAGTATAATTACTATTAAAAAATCAATTTCTTATTATTATATGTTATTTTTCTTATTTTAATTAACAATATTACAGTTATATTTATCTTATTAAATTTTTTATTTTAGCAGGATATTACACATTGTCACTCAATAAATTTATTCTAATAATTCCTAGTTAAGTTCATAACTTACGAATTAATCCACACTCACTGAATCTCTTTAATTTAAGCCTCACCTTACTAAGACATACAATTTTTCAAGTGTCAAACACCAAACCTATAAGAGTTCTTACAAGGTTCCTAAAAATAGTCATAACTTTCTCAATTCACATTCAAATGCTCTTAAATTTTAGGGATAATTCTTATTAATAACTTAGGTCTTAAATCCATCATTTTTAGACATTTTCATTCACTTTTAATCAATATTTTAAGTTTTTTTTTTGTTATAGGGACAACAACTCTATTTTTGAGTAATTTCACATTTTCAAATGTTATGGACACCATATAGCTTAGTCATTTGACCACCCACTTTCACTCATTCATTGTATAATAATTCCTCATCATTTTTACTAATTCAAGAGACAATATTGGGCTTCTATAACAAAGACTTCACCACAATGGTGAAAACTCAACTTCCTTACCATCATATACCCCATAGGAGTCAATCCATGCTTTCAAATGGCAAAGAAAATTAATCAATATTTAGGGTAACATGTAATACACTTAATCAATAACAAATAACATGTAAAATCCAATATTTAATCACTTTCAAGTCTCCAATGAAACAGGGTAGATGAAGAAAATTTTAGTATCTCATTAATTTCTCATTCAAATCAAATGTTATACATGGTTATGACTTCATCATTCAACTACCAATTTATCTCCAAAATTTACAAAACCATTCTACATCATTTTCATGGTTCTTTAGAAATGAAGACTACATTTTTATTTAGTCAAAATATCAATCTTGTAACAGTGGAAAATGTCTCTAAAACATGGTCCAAAACTTCATTTCACATTCCAAACATCAAAATAAATACACCCAAGGCGAGGATATAAAAAACCTAACTTTTTCCACCATAAAAATATCATTTTTAAGCCCTAAATTTCAAGAAAACCCATTATTTTGGACAACAATCCAAAATCAAAATTTTGAGAAAGTTTAGATTTTGAGTTTTCAAGTTCAAAATACAAGCTTAAACAACAATCAATGAGGTTATCACCTCCATACACATTGAGAGATCACAAGAGAATGAGAAACCCCTCTCATACCTTGGGAGATTTCTCAAAAATCTAAAAGATTGAAAAAGAAATTGGTTGTAGTAGAAGTCTCCCACTTCCTAAGCAAGCTCTCAAGTTCTTATGACCAAAAGATGAAATCTTGAAGTAGAAAGGTGGAAACTTATGAAGGGATTTCTAGGAGGGGTAGAGAGAAAAACTCTCTTCTTCCTCCTCTACCTACAAAAATTGACAACACTAATTAGGAGGGTGAGGGCTCTCTTTCAATTTTAAGGTTATCCTTAACGTGTAGGGTTTTTGGCCTTTTAGGACCCATTTGTTTTAAGGTCCATCAGGTAGGTTTGCAATTAACTCTAATCCTCCTCTTAATTCTCTTTAGTAATTCCTTAACATAGATGATTTCATTTTAATCATAACCTAAATCTCTAGTCTTTAATTTACTTAAGCACAATCTTATTATACCATTAGTTTATTATGATTTGAGTTAATTACAACAATATTATTAATGGATTGACTTGTCCATTATAATAGTTTTTTTTTTTACTTTATTAATGCTAAATTTCATTGATTAATAAAGTTATTTCATCACTTTATTAATATCTAGTGGTGCTACACCAATTTATTTTCACTATTTGTCTTAGTTTCTCATTTTTTATTAATTATAAAATTAATTTCTCTTAATTCACAATAAATTTCTATATAGAGAAACTAATTGCTTTTAATTTTAAATTAAAAAATTTAAGATAGTACAATATTATCTTTAACTCTTATTTTTATTATGCAATAGAAACCAAAATTTAAATGATAAATCAGTTATCAAAAAGTAAAATTACATATATTTTTTATTCATACAAATGTTAAAATAAGAATAATATATATGGATGTAAATAAATCTACTCCATACTCACACATTCATAAAATTAATCATTTATATACAAAATAACATGTTCTTAAAACATAAAATAGTATAAGACATTTAAATTTTAGTATCATGATTACAAGAAAGTGTAAAAAGTCATATATATAAAATGTTATCATTAAAAATATAATATTGTATTTGTACAAATTTTAATATAATGAAAATAATATAATAAATTATCAACATATTAATAATTAAAATTAGAAATGAGTAATTGAATGGTCATTAATTATTAATTTTAATATGTAATTTTTTAATTAATTATTCAGAGTATGATATGAATAAATAATGTTGAATAATAAAATAGAAATTATTTTATATATTTACAAGTATTTACAAGTACATTTAAAATATGAGAAAATGAGTATATTTAAAAAGTATTTAAAATTTAGTGCATTAATAATAAAAATATAAATTAATATATAAAATCTACAGTCATTCAAAACTTTTAATTTGCAAAGTTTAATTAAAATAATTACTCCCTAATTTGTGATTAAATGACCATCAATTATTAATTTTGATATTATTTTTTAATTAATTATTAGAAAAATGTATAATTTAATCTTATATATGTTTCAAATTCTCAATTTGATCCTTGCACGTAAAATTGTATTGTATTAAATCAATTCTTATATATATAAAAGTTATCAATTTAATTTATATCATTATAATGATATTAAAACATTTTTAGATTGGTCTTCATACATACAATATATTTTTAATTTGACTTTTAACATGTAGCACATTCTTAAATTAGTGTCAATACTTGAAGTACATTCTTAATTTTTATAAAACTAAATTAAAAATATGTTACAAGCATATAAATCAAATTAAAAATATATTGCATGTGTAGAGACAAAATTAAGAATACATAAATGGTATCAAAATGACATGGATCAACTTGTTAATTTTTGTATGTATAAAATTGATTTAATAGGATTTTAAATATTAAAATTAAATTAAAAATTTGTGACACGTATAAGGACTAAATTATATATTTAACTTAATTATTCTAAATACTGATATAAAAAATAATTTTTGATAATATATATTATTATAAAGAATTATATATTTACAAATATTTACAAATACATATAAAATGCAATGAAATATGTATATTTAAAATATATTAAAAAATTTAGTTTATTGATAAAATAATATATAAAATATGCAGTGACTCAAAACATTTAATTTATAAAATCTAAAAATAATCTTAATCGATGAATGAATTAATTATAATTTGAATCTCTCTCTGTGCGCGTATGCGTGTGATGTTAATTTTAAAAAAAAAATCCTTAATTGAATCATCAATTTAAAAATCTTAATATATTATCTTGTATTCTAACTGGTAGTGTGCAATAAATTAAATTCTATTAAGTAAAACTTTTATTAAAATATCTTAAAAATAAGAGAAATAGAGTTTGTACAAATTTTACTGACCCAAATTAAAAATAATATAGTGATTTAATTTTTTGTAATTGAGGAAATTAAATAAAATTAAAAAAATTAATTAAATGTAGTTATCCAAATCAATAATTGAATTAGTGATAATTGTTAATTCTTATCTGTATTTTTCAAATTAATATATACTAGTGAAATGAAAAAAAAATGTTTAATAATATATATTAGTGAAAAATTATTTATTTACAAATACATATAAAATATGAAAACGTCAAAAGTATTTAAAATTTGACATTATTAATAACGAAAATATAAATATGCAACCAATGGAAACTTTTAATTTGTGAAGTTTAAAAATTAATTTTAATTTAATAAATAATTAGTCTTTTAATTGAATAATTAATCAATTAAAAATTTAAAATAAGAGAAAGATGGTTTACAATAATTTTTAAGCCGAAATTAAGGATAATGGAATGATATAATTTTTAAGCAACTGAGTCTAACTAATCAGTTTAATTAACCAAAATTACTTCTTAGTCTGTAATTAAATACCATTTATTGCTAAGTTTGATATGTAATATTTTAATTAATTCTTTTGAGTATGGATATAAGAAAATAGTTTTTAATAATATATATTAGTAAAAAATTTATATATTTATAAGTATTTGCAAAATTACATTTGAGATGTGATAAAAATATGTATATTTAAAACATATTTAAAATTTTAGTTTATTGATAATGAAAATATAAATTAATATATAAATATGCAATCATTCAAAACTTTTACTTAACAAAATTTAAAAAATAATTTTACTTGATGGACGAATTAATTATGGTTTGAATATGTATCTTTGTTTTGATGTTAATTATGAAATTGAGTACTATTAGTTAAAACAAGTTTTTTTTTTTTTAAAAGAAAATTTGACTAGATAATCAATTAAAAATTTTTGAATTATAAAACAAAATTTTCAGTTTTTTCAACAAGTGATAGAACATTATGTGTGCGGAACTTCCAATATCGACAAGTAATCTGTGAACTTCTTTAATTGCAATTAAAGCGGCGATAACCATTGGGTCATGATGGTGTGGGAAAATGTCTCCAAAGTCGGTTTCATGAAAAGACAATTGCTTTTGCCACTGAAATTCTAAAATGCCTCTTCCTAACCTTCTTTGAAGTTATTTGTGAGCATTTCTACATTCTTTGTCTTTCCTCTTATTGTTGACTTTGTACAAAATGGCCCAGTCTTCCCCTTTTTATGAGCATTTCTATGGCGTCCTTTAGCTAAAAACGTTTAATTCTATCATGACTAGCAGATTGATGGTAGCGACGGTATTTAGATTCACAATACTTTTGTTGTAGCTCTAGGGCTCTAATGCCCTTCGGATATTGCAGAATTCTCTTCTCTTTTTAGAATTTTCTTCTTTTCTTCTTTTAATTTCTCAACCAGACAACTTTTTGTTTCTTCCGTGTTTTTTTTTGTTGTCTCACCAATGTGACTAACTCTAATACTAAGATTTTTGGACTTTCGTCTTTATTCACTGTTGTTAGCATCTTTCTCATTAGTTATTGAGATTTATTCACCATTTTTGCAAGGTGACATCAGATGCATTTTTTGTAAAAATGTTGTAATTTTCTTTCGTTCATCATCACTTATTGAGAGATGTTTTTCAAACAAAATTGTTACTATGTGATCATGAGGGATTAGGTTCCAATCCATGACACAATGAAAAAAATCATAGATTGTAATGGTTAACAAACAACTTCAATAATAGCATCTATATAGACTTTGAAACTCAAGTTAGAATATGAATGAGAAGGTGATTATTATGAGTGAGTGCAGTTGTTCATGTCTGAGGAGAATTTTCGTTTATATAAACACATATTAGAAGAAAAATTGTCGGTTTTGTTAAGTTTTATGTGCAAAATTATATGACAACTTCATTTTTATTGAAGTTTGAGTGTTACTTCTATTCTAGTAATTTTGGATCTAGTAATCTTGGGTCAAGTATAGGTGTCAATTTTAGTTATTAAGCCTAATATTTTTAAGGATAATTGCTTTTAGCTTGGACAAATAGAGACACTTGATATTACATCTATAATAGTTGTTTCCAAATCAATATTATTTAGAATAAGAATGTTGGCTTGAAGATAAGATGAATACTCCTTAGTAATAGTTGTCATCAGTTCAATATTTCTTAAAATAGGCAATATCAACTTAAATATAAAATAAATACTTCCTTCATACCAATTATCTTCATAACATAATCAAACCCAATATCTAATCTATGAAACATTTATGTAATTTATTGAATTAGGTCATTTCATTTTTTAAATGTAATCAAGTATTAGTAATAACTCCATGTGTACAATTCTAATGGATCATCTTAACCTTAAGAAACCTTGAACTTTACAAGTTAAATGAAATTTGCAAAAGATACCAAAAAAAGGATTAAACATGTTTTTAATTCTTATAAATATTAAAAAATTTGTCCTTAATATTTTTTATTTTCAATTGTTAATTTGTCTCTTATTTTATAAAATGTTTCAAAAGTGAACTAGACTTATAACAAATGATGAATCAATTCACTATCAACAAAACAAAAGAATTGAAGAGGCAAGACAAACTTGATTAAAATTATGACCAACTTAATTAGAATCAACATCAAAGTGACCAAAATTATTAATAAAATCAGTAAGCAAATTCACTTTAGACATATTTTATAAAACAAAGGACCAAAAATTAATTATTGAAAATAAATGACAAAAATCAAATTTATTTATAAAAACTAAAAACATATATATATATTGTGGTTTCAGAATATCATATATTACTGTTTGATCATTTGTACAAGAACATAACGGATCCACTCATTCACCATGTTTAGAAGAATGACATAAGGGAGTTATGGACAGATCATCAAAACTACAATGATGACCTCAATCTGTACATAGACCTCCAGAGCATTGTATATTACGATCAAGGCGGCAGCCACTTCACAAAATTCTCCATATGCATAGACTTCAGAACTCCGTATCATTTAATTTGAAGATATGTAATGGAATCGTTCATAGCATTACTTTTGGTTAGTGCACAACGTACACATGATTTATAGAGAAGAATAAATAGGTACACCTGGTAAGGTGGCTCCAAAATCGACAATAAAATTGTTGCCTGTGACATACTCTGAAGAATCATGAATTAGATAACGAGCCAGAGATGTTAATGCTGGATCTGCAGTACCTAATCTTTTCAAAGGAATTATTTTCCTGACCACATCATTCAGCCAATCATTTTGCAATAAATTTTCAGTTATTTCAGATCTGAAAATTCCAGGGGATATGGAATTCGATCTAATTTTATGCTTCCCGAATTCTATTGCCATGACCTGTCAAATACCACTACATCAGTTAATGATATCAATATGTTGTTTATTTAATATGAACAATAATTAGTAAAATCTTAACCAGCTTTGAACTTTGTGCTTTATCTAAATAACACATTGAATATTTTGTTGAGCATAGCAAATTTAGAGCACAATGCCATAACTAGCTATAAATCGTAGTGTGAGAATACAAATATAGTTTAGATGTACCTCTGTCTCCCTGGAATATTAAAGGCAACAATAAGGAAGTTGATATTAGTACCTTAATTATGTAGGAAAAGATTCCATATTCCTAGCTCCTTACCTTTAATGCGAACGAATAATTCTCTATGCAGGTGGATGAAAAGCTAACCAAAATTTAGCTACTTTCAGAATGTGAGTTCTTATGCTAATATTTTAGAGATGTAATTCTTTTCTACTTTTATCATAAAAAGTAGCATGTGAAATTCTGAAGTTTAAGCAGTGTTATAAAAAAGAAAGAGGACTAATAAAATTAATTTACACATAGTGCTTACCTCCTCTCTATCATGGTATGCATCGAAAGTTTGAGGCTACTGTGAAATACATATTTCAAATTTGGACAAAGTAATAAAATAAGTTATACAAGTCATTTATGCCGTTGACATACCTGTAGCATCCACAAGCTTTAAAAAACATTTGTAAAAGTAATGATTAACATATAGTACTGAAGTCAGGGAAACAAGAGTAAGCCACGATCACTAAAGTTGTGCAGATGAATATTTAGTTGTGTTGTGGACTGTAATCCGGAAAGATCCCTAAAAATATTTATCCATAACTATGGGATAAGATCACAAAATTCCACTTTCTCACTTTCCTTATCACGATAAAAAAAGATAGCTTCACTTATTATAAATTGCTAACTTCCTTGTCCTGCATATATATCCTTGTCACTGGGTGTTAGTCATGATTATAGGATTGGCCATATATTCTTTTGACTTTGTTGAAGGCCCACCAATGTTCCTGCCTTTGTTCTTCAGATACAATAGTGAGGAGTAGATTTTTGATCTTCTCAGTAATAGATAAACAAAGGATATCAATTTTCCCTAGTAAACACAGCATTTCTTTTAAATTCATGGTGGTAAAAACACTGGGATTTCCTTATCTCTATTTTTGTCAACCCGAATTCTATTTTATATACATTAGAAAGCAAAGAAAACTACCACTGCATCATTGATTAATCTTGGAAATTGTACTAGTTAATACACTAAGGAAAGGAAATTGCATTTTCATGTATCACATGATAAAATGCATTTATTACTTATTTATGGGTATTAGTATCTAGGCAATGTCAATTAAAATTATTCTAGGATACAGTCTCCAATAAGTCCACTAAAATACTACTTAAATGAATGATATGTAGAATCTTTATACTACTACATTCTACCGAATAAAAGAAAGCTTTTTGTTCTCTAAGTTCTCTCTAAATTCAACTTGGTATCAGAACATCCACTGTGACCAGTCCTGCCACGAGTCCTTCGGTAGGTTTCCCCTTAAATTTGGGAATCCTTTATTTTCACGTATTTTCTCTCTACATTTATTTCCTTACTGTTTTCAAACCAAAAATTCCAACCATTCTCTCTCTTTCTGCCATGTTTTTTCTATGTTAATGTATTTTTTTTTTGTATATTCTGCGGTGACATCTCTGGTTTCCATTCTCCTCGCCTTTGTTGTCTCTTCTGGTGCATTCAATCACTCCTCCAGCCATCATTGCTGCTGTCTGCCACCACCATAAAAATTTTCAGCAACGTTTAGACACCCTTTTCCAGCTAGCAGTCACTGCTGGCTACTTGTCACTTTCCTGACAAACTTTCCAGCAACCTTCCGACAACTTTCAGCACTGTTCTGGTGATTTTCCACCACCTTCCAGTAATCTACAACTGCTGTCAACTTTTCTGTAACTCAAAAGCAGTTGTTGACTTTTCTAGAGACTTTACAATGAACCCTAGCAATTTTCAGATGGGTCAACCTCCAGCTGCTTCCACTTCCAGTGGTGTCAATTTCAAGCTGCATCCATTTTCAGCTATGCCAATCTCCAGTTGCTGCTAATGGTTGGCCTAATCATGCCCTACGTTGCCTTTTCAACTGTGTTTTGCGGATACAATTTTATTAAAACAGGGAAACATTTATTTGTATCAAGCTTTGTAAGCTTTCATTCGAGGGGGAGTGTTGGAAATAGTATTAGTTAATGCACTTAGGAATAGTGTTCTCATGTACACATGATAAAATACATATCGCACTCATGGGCATTAGAGTCTAGGAAGCAGGAAGTTGCATGCAATTTATAATATTCTAGAAGATAGTCTCCACTAAGTCTATAAAAAGACTGTTATATATGAACAACATTTACAACCTTTCTTCTACTACATTCTACTGAATATAGAAAGGTTTTTATTCTCTAAGTTCTCTCTTTCACCCTATTCTCCCCCTCTAAATTTGATGACATCCATAAATTTGCCCATGATGTCATGAATGTGGTACTCATTGTCATTTTCTGTGTTACTCCTTCATTCATTGCTTCAAAGAGTCCTAGCGGCAGATGGACATCAGAATATTGTTTTCGCAAAATTTTTCATGGTATAAAGTTTTGGTTGTAACTAGAATGTCTATTCATACATCTCGACATTTGATAACATGAAGCAGTATCGACTAAGATATTGGTGACAAGAATTTGGTGGTGTTGCATTCAAATTACTATCTAAAATCAATGCAATATCTAGGTTGACAGATCTTCCACAAGTATAATGTTCGACATCTAGTTTACATATCTAGTAGTTCAGATAAGCATGTTCCTTAAAAGCCTGTATATTTCTCCTTTAACTCTGAGAACCACTTCTAGTACAAACCATCAAGCTGGCTGTTTAGTTTGTCCATATCTAGCATTCAAAAGGTGTCTACAGTAGACTAACTTAAGACGTGGACCCAAGCAGAACAAAAACTCAAATCCTTCATAAAGTCACCCAACTTCTAACTGAATTTTGATGAGATCAATTTGTCAATAAATTTCCCCAACCATTCTATCAAGAATATAAATTGACACTTTCATAATTTGTTCTTCACTGAACATTCCTATGGCCATGACAAATGAAAACCTCCCTTTTCCAATACATAAATTTTGACAAATTGTGGGTTGAAATGTGTTACTTCTAGGTCAATATGTTGATAGCTTTACCATATATGTTTGGAAGCATTCTATCTAGGGTACAATAGCTCATTGACATTTTTCATCAACATATTCCTTTAGGCTTTTAGGATTATTGTTAGCTGGTCTCTTTGATGACGCATCATGTGCATCAATATGTTTATAGATTCATCAACGAGTTAGACAGAACCTTAAGCTATTCCACCATTCATTCATTTCTTGTAAGATTTTCTCATTGTCATAGGATAAATTTTAATGACATAGTACCGTCAACCCTTTTCCATAGTTCCCCTCTTCGATGGTAGTAAACCTAAAGTCTACCTTAAAAATATTGACACCCATAGGGGCTTGCTACCTATCTCAAAATAAACAAAATTAATCTTTACCCAATATCATATTAATGTAAAACAAAACAAAATCAATTTTCACCAATTAGGCAAATACCTTATTGATGTTCATAGTAAGGGGATTTGGCATTACTACCAAACATCCCCTTGCTCTAGTGTTGTCACCAAATAGTGATTGAATGTCTGTGCTTCTCCATTTGCTTGATAACTTTAGTGTTTTCAAATTTCAATAAGTCTCAAATACATCCAGCATATGAATCCTTACAACTTCAATATTGTCACTAAGAATCACGTAAATGACTGTTTTTCAGTCTTTCTCCACTTATTTCAACGACTTTGTCACTAGTTCAATTTGAATACTATTGCTTATTTTAATGAAACCAACAAATGCAACTCTTTCAGCAACTACAATTTTGCTGGTAATGCTCAGCTGAACTCTGGGCGTTGATTTTGGTAGTGCACAGATTACTTCCCACACATAATTGGATAGTCAGCCTATTCCAATAAAAAAAGACTAAATCATATGCAACCTGTTGAGTTAGAACATAGACCCAAAATAAATTCTACTTAACCTTTCATCTTAATATTGGCAATTTTTCATTTCTATATAGCCATGATAAATCAAATTCTGTAACTGAATATCACAATACAGCAAACAAGTTTCATAACCTTGATTTGTTTACGTTTTTCTATAATGCAATGATCAAGTCAAACTATTAAGAAATACAAAGAAAACCCAAGAGGGAATTAAAAAGGTAGTTTAGAATTTTAAGAAAAATCATGTCAAATAGTATTACCTTAGTCAGCATGTTTACTCCTGCCTTCGAAGATGCATAGGCAGCAGCTCCTGGCAATTGCCCCCGATTTAAACCAGCAACAGAAGAAATATTAATAATTGATCCCTTAATCTGGGCATCACACATGCGTTTGCATACGTATTTTGACACCAACCAACAACTAGTTAGGTTAGTCTTGAAGACATGATCCCATTCCTCCTCAGACAATTTCAAGGGTGATTTAACGGTTCCTACACAATAAAAAATAGGAAGCGTTACCTCAACTTTAAGGAAGCAATCAAGAGTTTCAATGTGTTCCAACCCTTCAATTAGGCCCTCAAAGTTAGAAATAACAAATCATTATTTTTTCATTTATTATTACTAGTTGGGGATTCAATTGACAGTTGATAAAAAATAAAGAAGCATATGCAACACTTTTTCGCTTTGTATCTGTTACTATTTGAGAACTTTCTTTTATGTTCTAGATAGAGGAGTACTCTTCTGACTAAAATAATAAATCTTTAGTACTCTGCAAGACAAAGAGAGTGCCCTTTGCTCCTTTGATTACGACAATAAAAGTTAAATAAGTTTATTAATTCTGTTTCAATAGTTCATACTAAATACCAACTCTAATTTCATAAGTTACTAGGAGAAATGCTTGAATGGTTTCAATCCTTTAACAAGTAACGCCCAACAACACAGAAGGCTAATGCGTAGATATCTTTAAAATTACTTAACTGAAAAACAATAGAGCTTGACTCACGAGCTCAACAGAACTTATACACTTTTGCTACCACGAGGCATTAGAAGCCACTGTCCACTCCTCCATATTACCTTTTAAATAATAATAATAATAATAAATTTCAAATATATTTTTAGTCTCTATAATATTCAATTTTGTTTATGTTAGTCATTGTCATTGCTCAGTTGCCCTTAACTTGCCTAAGGTGTCAGAAACTAAGATAAAAAAAAAAAGGGGTATACTGATATAACAGAGTAACTAAAAGTTATATATAAAACAACATTTCATCTAGGTTGAAGCAGATAATGGAAACTATGTAATAATAGAAGAGATTAACACTGAAAAATTAAATATTACATGAACTATTGTAAAAATAAAAATTAGTATATATTACAAGAGTTAAAACTGTATTTAAGTCTAATTTTTTAGATAGATTTAAGTCTAACTTAACTCCACAAAATCAATTTATAAGATAAGGATCATTCTTATTTATATACTTTAATTTGATGATATTCCTAGTCAATGTAAAATTCTAATTCTTAGAAAGTGAATTATAGATTTAACTCAATCCTACTAATCTTTATAATTGCCTTCCACTTATATATTATAGGAATTAAAACTATGCTTAAGTCTAATTTTTTTATATGGATTTAAGTCTAATTCAACTTCACAAAATCAATTTGTAAGATAAAGATCATATTCATTCATATATTTTAATTTGACGATATTACTGGTTGATGCAAGATTCTAACTTAGAACGTGAATTATGAGTTTAACTTAATTTTACTAATCTCTATAATTATCCTTCACTTATATATATCACTCACCCGTCAAATTTGTAAGATTAGACATATGTGATTCGGTAACAGCCTGACAGGTCCAATAACAATCATTATTTTAAGTTTTTTCTTAGAGCAAGGTATCCCGTAGCCAAAAACCATTATACTAATTCTCGAGGCGTAGAAATCATCGAAGTAGGTTTTGTCTCTCCCTACAAAATCTTCTCCATATGCACGATCAAGGAATCGTTATGATACCATTTTAGAATGTAAGTTATGCATGTAAATCAACTTTACAAATCAGACTTTACATTATCCTTATATATACTAATTTAGCAGTATCACTAGTTTGATATGCAATTTGCAGCACCAACATCTCAATAATAAAAGTGAGAAAATTCTGAATGAAATTACCTCTGACACCAGCGTTGTTAATCAAGGAATCAATGCGGCCAAAGGCGTCCCAGGCCTTCTGCACAGCCTGATCGATGGTGTCGCCATCGGCGGCAACGTCGAGCTCCACCGCCACCGCGCGGCGGTTTCCAGCGTCAGACGGGCAGAGGCGGTTGATTTCGTGACAGAGGGAAGCGAGGCGATCGAGGCGGCGAGCCGCTGCGACGACATAGCAGCCAGCTTTGGCGAGGTCGATGCAGAAATCCCGTCCAAGCCCAGAGGAAGCACCCGTCACCAAAACGACTTTGTCGTCCAGCTTGTGCCATAGCTCCAACACTTGTTCTGCTGCCATGACCTTCATTTATATATATGGCTTCAATTTGGTGCTTATGAGTGACAAGGATATCAGATACCCCAATGGAAACTGAGGAATGGGAAACAATCAGATAGACTGGGGTTTGACTCTCTAAATTTTACTACCAAGAGAAATTCCTGTCATTTTTACAAGACATTGAAAAAAATTGAGACATTTTATAATTTTTTTAAAATTATTTTTTTTATTTTTTTTTTATTTTTTATGTATCCTTATTATTAAAGATGGATGGAATCACATTGTTTTTATGCAACCCCTGCTAGTTATTTTCATATCTCCATTTACTTACAAATTTCTGCATCCTTGCTAGTTTGTCAATTTTTGCATTGTTTGAAAATTATATTTTTTGTTTCTGCATCTCCAATTAAAATATGCCTTACAATTTTGTTTTAATATAATCATATTTAGGTTTTGTTGATGCTTGAATGCTTTCCACAATTTACAGATTAAGTTACCTCCACTTTCATGCTTCTTAATGGCTAGAAAGTAAAAGAGGAGGGGTTAATGGGGGATGGGAGAAGTTGAAAGCCGAACCCTGTTTTTTATAGCCTAACATGCTGAAATGTAAAAAATCTGACATGTATAATTTTAATTAACGTGGTATAATGTTATTGGAGGGAGAGGAAAGGAGACAGGGTTTAGATGACAGGTGATTTCAATCTATTAAAGATCATAAGTCTTCATCTTTCTTGTTATTTATAATTTATATTATGTATCAAATTGATGTTAGATGGAAAAACTATTAATTCTTTTTTTATAATTAAATTTGTCAAAACATTTGTTCAAATAATACTATTGATTTTTTATTTTATAATTATTTAATTAAAAAATTATACAATATATTAATATTCATATACTTATATATATTAGCAGTGTTTTTTTATTTATTGCATATTTACTTTTGTATTTTTTTTCAATGTTTTGAACTTTTTTTTAATAATTATTTTTTTACTTACTCTTATTTTATATTTTTATTACAATTTGTTATTTATAAATTATGCATCTTTTAGGATGAGAAGAGTTATGATAAAATACTCAAATTTAAAAAAAATTAATGAATAAAAGGTACAAATCATTAATTGTATTAAAGACTATAAATAATATGTAAATGAAATTTTTGTAAAATTTATATGATTCTAAGTATTTGTTAGTTGATGTTTTATTTAATTTAAAAATTTAATAATAAAATTATATTATTTTATTGTAATTTTTATTATCAAATCATAAAAATAAAGTTTAATTTATCACTTTTATTTTTAATCATAATATCAAGTTGTTATTCATATTTTGTTTTTTTCTTTAATTATAAATATTGAAATAATATACATTAAAGAAATATTAAAATTTCATAAATTCTTTCATAAATAAATTACACAAAATTTGAGAATTAAATTACGAAAAAAATATTAAAATTAATATCTTCTATTTAAATAAGATTTAAACATAATTCTTGAAAAATATTATTAATATAAATATTATTATAGATTAATATAATAATGGTCATAAAGATTAAAAATTATTAACTTTTCTATATGATTTTTATATAGGTAAATTACAAAATACAATGTGAATTAATGAATGTAATTTTTTTAAAATAAATTAATATAAAATATATTTATAAAAATAATTGAATTTTAAATAACAATAATCAAAATATAGTCAAATATAAAATCAAATATATAATATTCATTTAATTAAGAAAATAATTTAAATCAATTAAATTTTATATCAATCCAAAATTTAATAGACTATTATATTCATTGATATAGAAATTTAAATAACAGAATTTACAAAATATTTTAATATGTTATTTATTTCTTAAAATTAATATTAAATATAAAAAATAAGAAATAGTTTAATAAAAATACATTTTAGTAATAATTTAAAATGATTTACTAATTGTTCAATGTTGTTAATATGATTTAATTTACTTTTAGTTCTTGAAGTATCACAATTGTACATTTTTAATGCGGTTTCAATTGTGTTAGTTGGGTCCATCAAGTAATGAAAATGTATAATTTTTTATCTTTTAGGTTTTGCAGTCATGCAATTTTAATCTATCAGATATTATAATTTTGCAATTTTAGTCTCTCAAATTTCATAATTATAAAATTAAAATTAATTTTTTGAAGATTAAAATCACACAATTGCAATATTTAAAAAATTAAAATTACACACTTGCAAAATCTAAAAGACTAAAATTGTATGATTACAATGTTTAGAAGACTAAAATCGTACAATTAAAATATAACGAACTATAATTGCTTATTTGAGATACTTGAGGAACTTAACTGGCAAAATTGAAACTTGGTGGAATAAAATCACATAATTGTGAAATTTGAGAGATCAAAAGTGCAATTAAGTATATTAATAATCTATAATTAAAATTAACAATTATGTATAAAAATAAGTTTAAATATGATATTTATTTTTTAAATGAAATTAATTTAATAAGATTGTTATTTTTAGAAATAATTTCAAATTTTATTTCATGTTTAATTTGATTAAGGTTGTTCCCATTTTAAATTGAATTATTTTTCAAAA
>JAMLFT010001090.1:2493-33429 GCA_026544285.1 Pachyrhizus erosus | reverse complement strand
AATATAGGAACAAGTGGAGAAAAATATAAAATGATTTATAGAAATTTTAGAAAAATTTTAAAAGTTAAAATAATAATTTTTAAAATGAAAACATAAAATAATAGAAAAAGAAAAAGAAAAGAAAAAGAAAAAGGAAATTGAAAAGAGGGGAGAAGGAGCCGAACACAAGAACAAGAGAGGAGGGGCGCATCACGTGCCAACTGAGTTACCCACTTTGGATAACATAATAGTGACCTATTTAATATATAAGGTATAAATGAAAGAATAGGAAATAAATAAAAGCAAAAAACCAGGAGCGTGTCACGTGCCAACTGAGTTACCCACTATGGGTAGCAAAATAGTAACCTATTTAATATATAAGGTATAAATGAAAGAATAGGAAATAAATAAAAGCAAAAAACCAAAAAAGGATGGTTGGGACTCAAACCTACCCCTTTTTAGGCGCTTAAGGAAGAGAGGAAGAAGAATTGCCAATTAGACCGTTAGGCCCATCCCTGGTATTTTAGGATAAAAGAAATACTATATCTCTTTTTGTTTTTCCCTTCAAACCGCCATTGAAGCTTCGACTTCAACCTCGAAGCTCCTTTGCAATAAGTAGCCGTGCAACCTAGGTTCGAGCTTGCCTAACTCACCATGCCTACCCTAACCTCCCTAGGATTAAAATAAATTATGTTGGGATGGTGGGATGATTATATAAACGCCTTTGAAAATAAGTTTTAGAGCATCAATTCAATGAACTTCTTCTTCTCAATTCTCCCTGTATCCTCATTCTCCTTGCTTTATTTTAATTCAGACAGTTTCGAAATCATTCCCACAATAATTCTGTTAAAGAGATTCGAAGAAACAACGAAGAAATTGCAAGTTTGAATGTTCACAAGAGCTTTGCTGGATTTTGAAATTCTTTTTCAGAAAACTCTAAATTAAGATAGAAAGAGTTACTTTTTCTTCAAAGTTGATTGCTAGATCTGTTATAGGTTGATTCAATTTGGATTTCTGAAAGTGTAACACTTTAAAATCCATTAATTCTCCAAAAAGATTTGGAAATTAAAAATTCAAATTTTGTAATTCGAAGAACTCTATGTGTACTGTTTATCATGTTTTTCCAATTTTAGGTAAATTATAACTGGGTAATGATGTTTGAATCTTTCTAGGTGAGGAATTCACTAGGATTGATGAAGAAAAATGAAATTTGAAATGGATGACAAAGCCTTGTGTTTTGTCCTTGCTTTTGATATTAACCAGTTTAAATTTATAGAAAATTATAACTATTAATAAAAATTTTCAATCATAAATGAATTACACTTAATAAGTAATATTAAAATAGAAGGGAAGCAGAAGAGAGGAGCAATTCAAACTGGTTTTGTACCAAAAACTAGCATTCTATGTCTTGACGAAGAAGAAATAGTGGTCAAATGACCATTTTGCCTTTAGGGTAAAATTTTACCAAAATAACCCTAGGCCAAAAATATGAAATTTTGTAATTTTACTTGTTTTAATTTGGAAAACTTCTAAAGGGACTGTAACACCCCTTTTTATTACTTTTATTTAATAGAAAATATTTCTAGAGTTATTGCGCAGATAAAATTTACATCTAAATTAATCTGGGGAATTACAATTTGATAATAACTTATCTTATCATATTACTTCCATTCCAAGTTCTCATTATATAAAATACACAAGGTAGAAAAGTTATACATTCTTTAAAAGTTGTGATACAAAATTCTAGAAACAAAAGTTCTTTAACTAACCTCTTCAATAATTTATTCTAGTCTAATTTGAAGCTTTAGAGGGATCTTCTTTATCAGATGATTCTCCTCTTTGGTTTCCATGACTAGCATGTACTGATCCCATTGATGATTGGGGAGGCTAAGGAGTTTGAGGTTGTCTTCAATTAGCCGACACATTCAGAAATTTAGGTGGCGGGGTTTGAGAAAGAACTATTGGCCAGTCTACGTGGTGAAACTACCAAGGTACTACAATGTTGGTGGGTCTAAAAGCGAAGCGGACATACCCAATGAAGGTATCATCTCCCTGAACCCTGTCATAAGTCAATCTTCCTTCTAAGGGTAAAACCATAAATTAAAACAGTGGTTGGAATTCATCAGCCATGCCTAGTCTAAAAGAGAGTGGGGTGTAGTAGTGAGCTATCAATTTTGGGGCACACACATATATAATAGTGGTGGTCTATCTAACGTAGTCCCTTATCTCATCATTCATGTCTAAATAGGTTTTCTAATCATTTTAGGGCCCTTCATAGCCTCCTATACTACTAACTTCGAGAGGGCTTACATGAGCATATCATTGAAGATCCAATTTACAACTTTTGGTTGACGATCAAAAGTACATACCCTGCCTAATACTAGGTCCAGAGTACTCTCAATTGAATCTTGGTAATGCTCTACTTTGTCAGGGACACCAAGCCGGTTTTGTGACACCCTATTTTCTTTGAGCGGTTCACAACTTGGCACCTTATCTACCCCCAAGGTCTCACCAAAACCTGCGTACATTCCTTAGGTACCTTTTATGGTCAACCATTGCATCCTCTGTCTTAAATTCTCACTCGATAGGATTTTCTACCTTCCTTATCACATCTGTCATCTTAACTATTTCTTCTTATAGTGGTACTGGTGTCATATTAAGGTTCTCAATGGACAACATCCATTTGTACATCACAATCACTCTAGATTATTTCATTACTGTTTGAGTATATCTCAATTCATCAACTATCTTAGGGTTTTCTAGGAATTACTGTCACTAATGGATAGTTAACAAATATATCTACCTTCCACAGATAATAAAATCATTCAACCATATTGACATCATCAACACAATACATTCTCATGTATAATTAATATTTCACAATGATTAACCACACATTTTATATTCAAATAATCAGGCAAGAGTAAAATGATCATTTTTCATAAATATAACCTTTATGAATTTTTTATTCTTATTTTCATCTCTCAACAACTCTCAGTATTTTTATAAGTTATTTTTCTTAGGTCTAGGGAGTTCTAATTAAAATTTTCTAATATAGGCGTATTTTAGTCATTTTTACAAAATATGGGTTTCTAGGATTTTCTTTTCACAAATATATCAAACATACTTTGTATTTAGGTTCTTGTACCTTTAAAATAATTTCCTGAGTTCAAAAAGCCATTATAGAATTTTAAAATAAATTTTGTAAGGTAAGGGCATTTTGGTCATTTTAGAAATATTTGTCCTTTTCTAAATATTTCTCCTTCATTTTTAACCCATATTTCTTGGTGAGGTTTCTAATATTATTAAGAATAGTTTAGATTATGTTTTTTGAGATTAGAATGACCTAGAAAGGATCAAATGCTCTTTTTTATGCCCTAGGGGTATTTTGATCATTTTGTGAAAATTTATATTTTTAAATAATTACTTCATATTTTTACCATTAAATTTTAAATATAGATTCTAATTTATGAAAAAAGATACTTTTTATATTTTCTAGGAATTAAAATAGCCTAAAAATGATACATATGCCTACTTTTATATCCTAGGGGCAAAATGGTCATTTGGAAAATATAACTTTATTTTTAAGGATTTTGAATTTCAAAAGTGATTTTAAGATTCTATGCATGTTCATAAATATATCCTAAAATTTTTCCCTAAGATTTTTGATTAAAATATATTTAAAATCTTAATTTTCTCTCTTAGGGGTATTTTTGGAATTTTCAAAATAATTTAATTTTTAATCAAAGTTTATGAGAAAACTTTCTTTCATTCTCTGGTACAAGGGTAGGGCTATCACTAGGTTTATTTTGAGGTTAAAATGAGCCAGAAAAGACTTAAAACTAAAGAAAAACTGTAGATGGGTATTTTGGTCATTTTTCCCAAAAGAGGGGCAAAATGGTAATTTACCAATCATCTTCAACCTCTGGCTCTGGTTTGAGCTAAAGAATTTCAAAATTGGGAACTTCGATTCCCTTTGTGTTTTTGATAATTAAGTTGTTCAGAATTCATCAATAACTTACTCCTAATTAATTCCAACCTTTAATTGAACAATTCATGTTCAAATAACGCCAAACGAATTCAAATTCTTACGAAGTTTGAAACGAATGAATTTCAATTCAACTATTGAGATATAGTGTGAATTAGGCAACAAAACTATGCAGAAACCAAATTAAAATAATATAAAATATTCCTATGAATCGAATTTTGAGAAATGATAATTCCTCCTACCTCAATTAAAGTTTTCCTAATTCGTTAATGACGAAGCTCTACAACCTCTGCAAACTCACGATTCTTTGCGTATTTATTAAAATTTCTTCAATAGAAAGGTTCAAGGTAATTTTGAATATATTGGGACAAGTTTGAGGCAATTTGGTGAAGAAACGAGAGAGAATTTGAGGATTGAAATTCTTTGTATATCTCTTAAATTCGACCCTCGATTCCCTTTTTTAAAGCCTCCGTGGTCCTCCTTTCTTCATGGTGAAGTATGCCTAGGCTAGACGATGGCAAGGGTAGCCTTTGCAGGGCATAGGGTTGCTTAAAGAAGGGGTATAAGCTTTTGGAAAATTCTACTCGAGGTTAGGCATGACAAAGGTGCTTTCATTGAGGTTTAAGCGTTTTTACGAAAGATTAACTACATTTTAATTTGTAAAAATAATAGCGATGGACCTAGCAGTCAAATGACAATCCCTACTTACCATTCTTCACTTACGACTCCTACGTCTATGCCTTCAAATCCATCTTACCCCGTTTTTACGTTTTGCTTTTTATTTTCTTTATACAACTCAACACTTTTATTACTTGTACATTTTAATTGGTTTAAATGCTACCCCACGTGGGTAGCTTAGTTGGCAAACGTTGAGTTCTCTCTCTCTCTCATTCAGGGATGCGGGTTCGAGCCCCAACACCTCCCTCACTTTTCTCCTCCTTTCTTTTTCTTTATTCCCCCCCTTTTTTTCTTTTTCTTTTATATTTTTATTATTTTCTATTTTCTATTTTCTGTTTTAATTTCTATAAATTCTATTTTATATTTTTAAATTCTTTCAAAAATCCTATAATCTTATTTATATTTCATTCTATTTAATTTAAATTTTCTCTTCCATAAAAATCTATTTATTTGATAAGAATTTACTTTATTTTGTTAAAAATAAATATTTATTTATTTAATTTCTCAAAAATTTATTTTTAATTTCTAAAAATTATTTTTGGATTCTAATTCTAATTATTGTTATTTTTATTCTTTTCCTAATTATTCTTAAGATTAAATTTCTATATTAAATTTCAAATATTTACTAACTAAAATTTTATTTTCTTTCCTTCTTTTCTACTTTTTATTCATAATTTAACTATTTCTTTCTAAGACTTAAATTCCTAAAATAATTAAATCAGTAATAAATAAGAAATAAATTCTATAAATTTAATATCATATATTGCAAAAGTTGGGATGTTACAGGAACAATTTTACTCCAAAACTAGGTACAACTAATAGAGAATTGACTAAGAATTAATATGATAAAAATTTATTAACTTTAAAATTTTAGGAAATTACTAAAATACCCCTAGTTTTGAAATTTAAAATTTTGCTATTTTTGATAGTCTATAAAGATAGCCAGAATATCTTACATTGAAACTAAGTAGATTTATAGTATCCATATAGTCAAAAATGTGATAAAACTCATTAAAATGATTTTTTTTTTTTAAATGATCAAAATATCCCTAGTTCAATTATTTTGAAATCTTGAAGTTTTAGGAAGAATGCTATATATTTAATAAATTCTATTCCATTGGGGAAAACTATTTTAAAATGATGATTGAATTAGAAATAAAATTTTTAAAAGGGAAAAATGACCAAAATGTCCTTTTATGAAAAAAAAAATTATCAAAATATTCTTTCTTTTAAAAATTATCCAAATTAATTTCAAACTGAAATTTTAATATGTCATTCCTTCTTAATGGATAGTCAATTTTTAGTATGTATGTTATAGAAAGAAATTATGAAACAAAAACCATAAAAGACAAGTAAAATGACTAAAATACTCTTCTTATATAACTTAATAAAATTTGAGAATTTTAACTAAACTTTGATTTTTCTCATGACTTCTTTTATGATGTGTGTATTATCATTGTTGATATATCTAACTTTATCTCTAATTTTGACTCATTTTATTGATAAAAGAAAAGCTATCATTGCATAAAACCCTAAGTTAGTAGCCAATAAACTATAAAGAGTTTAATAAGTTTGCATGACTTAATGATCCCTCTCATAGTATGATATTTGGCTAGAAAGAGCCAAGATGATGTATTGAATTGGCCAATTAATATTATTTTGTATGAATGATTGATATAAAGCAGGATTTCCATTAGTGAATGTGTTTTGGGATCTTGTACCCTGAGACTTGATCGAGTAGAAGACCAGAGGTAGTTGTTAATCGTGAATCGTGTGAGATACAAGATTGGAGAAATTCATTGGGTTGACTACAGAAGGTACCTAATGAATATATGTAGGTTGTGGAAGTCCTTTGGGGTGTAAAGGTACCAAGTTTGTGGGCCGCTCTAGAAATGGGGGTCACACTAAGCTGGTTTGACAACTCCGACGTCATAGAGCATTATCAAGATTGGTGGAGAGTATGAGTCTTGTTCTAAATCAGAATATGTACTCATGATTGTAATATCCTATTTTTGATATAGTAAAATTATAAATTTAAATTAGAAAATTTGTCTATTTTCCTTCCTAATATTTTAATTTAGCCAAAATAAAACTTGGAATTTATTTTGTTCCATAAGAAAATAATTATCCAACTAACAGATAATATTTATACAAGAAAAGAAAAAGAGAGAAAAAATAATAGTTAGTTAAGAATTAAATGAAAATTAACTTAGAATAATAATATATCAATCAATTTTAAATAGAAAATAGATTCTTGAAATGTTTAGATAAAATAAAACTAATAAAGGAAAAGAATGAAGATGAGAAGAATTAGAATAAAATAAGAATATGATTTTCAGAAGGTAAAAACAAATTTTTAGGAGTTAAATATGACTAAATAAATATTTTTAGATAAAATAAATAAATTATATCAAACAAAATAAAATATTGGAAAAAGAAAATTTAAATCAGTGATAGAAAAATATAAAAGAGTTTTTAGGAATTTTGAAAAAATTTAAAACTCAAAAATAGAGTTATTAAAATTAAAAACATAAATTAAGAGAAAAAGAAAGAAAAGAGAAAAGAAAAGAAAAGAGAAAGAAAAAGGAAAGAGGAAGCAACAAGCCAAGCAGGTTCGAACCCGTGACCCAAGGGAGAGAAGAAACACGAGTGCCAACTAAGCTACTCGTTTTTGGGTAGTAAAACAATGACCCATCTAAAAAAGAGGTAAAAATGTTGGGTAAATAAAGAAATAAAATGCGAAATGAATAAAAAGGGTTGGGGCGGACTTGAGGGTGTGACTAGTGAGACGAAATATGAGTTAAGAATTTGGGGACATAGGGATTGCCTTTTGACCGCTAGGCCCATCGTTGAAAATTTATGCAAATTCATTATACATAAGCTATTATTAAAAATGTGAACCGCTATTGAAGCAACTCCATCATCCCCTTACTTGATCCATTTCTCTTGCAGGGCACCATACTCCTCGAACTCTCTCCGCCTCCACAGCTTTGTACCCTATAACTGCCCATACACCATAGCCCACCTTTTGGGAATTTAATAAACAAAAATTTAGACTCAGAAGTCCTATAAATACGGGGTAATAGGGGTGAGAAGAAAAGGCATCAATGAAGGAATTGGACCTTCAATTTCACCCACGAATCAAGCTCATTTTTTCTTAATTGAATCTCAAACACCTTCGTTGTGATCCAAGTTTCATTCGGGTACGGTCAATTTCGAAAAACAACAAAAGGAATCAAGTTTTCACATCATTGCTAGAGTCTTGTCGGAGCGTCACCAAAAATCCAAAACTTAGGTAGAAGGAGTCTTTTTTCTTAAAATTCGATTGATAGAGTTGATATATGATATGTGAATTTGACTTTTTTTTGAAAATTTAACACCTTGAGATAGACAACCATGGAAAATGAAATGAGTTCGACATTTCAAAGTTTCAAACTCCAAATATAATCAATTCTATAATAAGGGGTTAATTGGATAAATTTATTAATTTAATAGGCTTCGAAATTAGTTTTCAAGGTATTTTGGACGTAGTTATCCTTGAATTACTAAAAGAAAATGAAAATTGATTTAGAGCAATGCCAGATGAGTTATACTAGCCTTAAATGATTCTAATTTTGTAAACTTAACTCAGCAAAAGCTAAAGTGGAGATTTTGGTGAATTTGAAATGGTTTCAAACCATACCAGAACCTCTTAAAAACCATTGAGGAAGATGATGGTCAATTGACCATTTTACCCCTAGTTAGGAAAATTACCAAAATATTGCTAAGCCATAAATTTTAAAAATTTGGCCATTTTCCTTATCTAAAATTCTTGAAATTAATTTTAGAAGGGATCTTTTCCCAATATTCAAGTTTTAAACAGATTTCCTAAAGTTTCAAGCAAAAATAAAACCTTATTTTTTGAAAATTACTAAAATACCCCTAAGTATAAAAATTGAAAATTTTTTGACTATTTATTTGAGAAAATTTAGGGGGAATGTTGTCAAAACCTCTTATGTGTAAACCTAGAAACAATCATGTCCTTGAAATGATGAAGAACCTTAGAAATAAAATTTTTATCCCAAAAAGACTAAAATACCCCTATGTTATAAAACAAAAATTTTATCATTGATTGATCATTCTAAAGCCTAATAAAAATAGTATAGTCATTACCTAATGATATTATATGTCTCTAAAATTAGAAAAGTTAAGAGAAATCCTTAAAAAAAATAAATTTTATAAAATGACCAAAATACCCCTCTTAAGAGATAATGACCAAAATACCCCTTTATAGGGAAATTCTCCAAACTAATTCAAACATAGAATCAAAACCATTTTAAATCTACCTCTTCCATATAAATTATCAAGGTAGGGAGGAATTTTGAAGGAAAAAGTGTAAAATGACCATTTTACCCTTGTCTTGCTGTTTGATTACAATGTGTATTATTGATTGTTGT
Organism: Pachyrhizus erosus; assembly: GCA_026544285.1. NCBI lineage: Eukaryota > Viridiplantae > Streptophyta > Magnoliopsida > Fabales > Fabaceae > Pachyrhizus > Pachyrhizus erosus. The sequence continues at coordinate 24,348 of JAMLFT010001090.1, read as the reverse complement.
GATCATTGAGTATGCCTTTAAATGTATTGAATTGATAATGTAGATATGATTTACTACCTCTTATGATAATAAGAGGTACATATTCATGATTATTGTCCATGTGAGATAACCTTAGGATAGAAGATGAATTAAGAAATACTTAGACAATGACGACAAATATAAATGATTGAGATATAAAGGTGAAAGATGGATGTTATCCATTGATATCTGAACATGTCATTAGTACCAAGAAAGAATGAATAGTAGACTTGGTAGATGAAATAAGGGAGGTAGATTGAATTGAAAAACCTAATGAGTGTGAACTAAGAATGGGAAATGCAAAGGTTGACCATAAAGGGTACTTGAGGAATGTACGCAGACTCTAGTGAGACCTTGGGGGTAGATAAGGTACCAAGTAGTGAACCGCTCAGAGTGAAGAGGGTGTCACAAAACTGGTTTGGCATCGTCGACAAACCGGATTATTACCAAGATTTGATTGAGAGTATCTTAGACCCAATACCAGGCAGGATATCTACTCTTAATTGTCAACCTAAGATTGCAAACAAGGACTATTATTAACATGGTCGTGTAAGTCCTCCTGAGGTTAGTAGTATTGGAGGCAGCGAAGGGCCTTAACTTGAGTAGAATCCTTACTTAGGCACATTATGGTGAGATGAAAGTCTTCGTTAGCTAGAACCCTCATATATGTATGAGCTTACCTAAGGATAAATGACTCACTCCACAATCCCCCATATTTTTCCATACACAGATGGTAGAAGAGTTTCAACCACTATCTAACCAAACCATAATACCACTGGAAGAAAAATGGACGTATGATAGAAGTCAGGGAGATGACACATTCATGGGCTACGTTTAGTTTTCCTTTAGACCTGCCAATATCATAGTTCCATGGCAATTTCATCACATAGATATACCAGTGATTCTATCCCAAACTCCGCCTCCCAGATTCACTGGTGTTCCTACAACACGACAACAACATTGGGCTTCTCCATATCCATAATCCTCTATGAGTTATATTCAAGCCAACAATACTAATAGGAGGGAAGATTCTTTAGAGGAAGAAGATCCATCTGAAAGATCTGATTAGATGATTATGAAAAGCTATCTAGATATTATCTTGTTATAGTTACTGAATACATTATGAGAATGTAACAATAATTTTACTTATAACTTTATCTATCATGTACATCGAGTTGAGAATGTCTGGAATGAAGTTAAATTGAATAATTGTGAAATGTATGTTCTGTCAAATTGGAATTCCCCTAACGAGTTTAGATTTAAAAATTTATCCGCGTTAAAATGTATCTAGATATAATTTCTAAAAGATTAAAAGTAAATAAAAAGGGTCGTTACACCAATTGTCACCCAAATTACAGATAGAATAATAAGCTTAGGAGTTAGTAGTAAGAGGTAGTAAGGGGTCCTAATGCACTAACGATAAACTAATAGGTCATGTGACGGTTAGTTGAGAGCAAACAATTGCAAGTACGCCATTGTTTGTGGTTGATGGAGAACAAGTGACTCGTTCCTACAAATTCTACATTTTTTAGGACAAGATGACAAACAAATTCTATCCCTTGTTTCACTTATCTATAACATCTCTCTACGGAAGATGGACTAGGGATCCCTTGTACCAATTGGATACCTACACCTGATATGTCCAATTCAATTTCTTTCTTGTCGATGTCTTATCAACTTCTATACCTAGCCAGATAGATCTCCCTATAATATTAACTCAAATCGTACCTCCCAAATTTTCAGATTCCCCTCCCAAAATCCCATCACACCCTAGAAGGAGACAAAAAAAATAATCACAACTAACCTTCTACCTCTACTCGTACTAACACTAGACCCTCCCTGAGTAAAGAATCCTCTGAAGAAGAAGATCTATTTGAGAACTCTGGTGAAGAAGAAGAGTCTTAAATTCTAGTTTTTATCATGTATAAATGACGAAATTTTTGATGTGTATTAATGTAAATTAATGAATGAAAGTTAATCTTTAACTGCTTATCTAATTTTAAGAATCAAACTCAAAAAAATATTTTAGTAAGAACTTTAGGTCGTTACATGAAACTTATCTACCATTTGTATTTGAAATGTTGGGGGTTATAGGAGTGAGCCATTTATCCTTAGTCATACACATACAAGTACATATCATTTTTAGTTATCGTAAATTATCATCTCACTGGAACGTGCCTAATTAGGGATTCTAGTCGTCAGCGTCATTCATAGCCTACAATACTACTATCTCTAGAAGGACTTAAACGAGCGTGTCAACAATAGCCCAAGTCTTCATTTTGGGTTGACAATCAGTAGAACATATCCTGCCTAGTACTGGGTTTAGGATACTCTCAACTGAATCTTGGTAATGCTCCCCTTTGTCGAGGATGCGAAGCCGATTCTATGACACCCTCTTCACTTTGAGCGGTTCACAACTTGGCAGCTTATCTATCCCCAAGAACTCACTAGAGTTTGCGTACATTCCTCAAGTACCTTCTGTGGTTAACCCATGCAATCTCCATTCTTATTTCTCACTCGTGAGGGATACCCTTCTATTTCCCACTCATCAAGCTTTGGTTGGTATTGATTTCAATTTCAATAGCATAGTCTTGTAATAACTCTCTTTCATTTTTACTTTTAAATGACCAACCCAAGTTTTTCTTAACCTTTGTTTGGGTAATCTCCCACTTCATCTTTTACCCTAGGGTTATTTATGTAATTTATTGTTTACTTGAGACAATTTAAAAACATCATACATTTTCCTCTATTATTGATAAAAGGGATAAAGTATCATCATATAACATAGGAGTATTTAAAACCAAAGCTAAACAAAATTCCAAGCAAAACTATCAACGATTATAATTAGAAAAACAAAAAAAATGGCAAAATTGTCTTTTTTCCTAACATTTTTATCTATATTTCCTTTTCTTCTTTTCTCTCTTTCATTATTTTCCTCCTTTATCACATATCTATATATTTACCATTCCAATTTAGTTTATTAGAGTTAAAGTTTAAATTAATTTTTTTCTATTCACCCCCCCTTAATTACTATTTATACCCCCTATTTTTCTCTTTACACCCCTATCTTCACTAAACTCACCCTTCTTCGTCTTCTTCCTCTAATCCACTCCCCTCCTCCTCCTTCCTCTCTGTGCCCCCTCTCAGACTCTTCGAGTGTCAATTTTGAGTGCACCTTCCAATTCGATTTTACCTTAATTCTAACTAATTTTCATTTCCATATGGCTAGTTGCCTTCAATATCACTTCTGGTTGAAGCATCGACTTAGAATTGAATCATAAACAAAGGGAATTAGAGGTCTAATAACCATGGCGGTTTGGAAAAATTGTAAATTCATTTTCACTTAACTTGTCACTAGTTTGACTAATTTAGCGTTTGATTAGGTGTGATAAATGTTTAGGAACGAATGTATGAAATTAAAATGAAGAATAAATGAATCCTCCTACCTTAATTTAAAAATTCCGAGAAAGACTTTGAGTGCTCTAGTAAAGTTGCAGCGACAATCTAAATTTGCAATCTTTTCCTCTTCCATTCAATTTTCCTTCATCTTCTTCCCTTGTTTGTTCCCTTTTTATAGCCTCTTGATCCCTTGTTTTGTGCTTAGTTTATTCATTAAGGATGGGCGAAGGAGGTTGGAGCAGGCATAAGGTGACAGAGCTACTGGGCAGTGGAAAATAAGGGAGGCTCGAGGTTGAAGAAGTTGAGTGAACAACTTCAATGGTGGTTCGCTATTTTTGGGTACATTCGTATACAATTTAATTTTGAATATTAGTAGTGATGGGCCTAGCAGTAAAATGACAATCCCTACCTTCTACTCAACTCTCTCTACCTCTAAGTCATGCTCTTCAAACCCGTGCCTCACATTTTGTTTCTTACTTTGCTTTTATTTTTTTTTTTCAATTTATTCACTTGCTGTCACTTTGTATATTTTCATCGGGCTTATTTTCCTATCCAAGATGCCTAGCCTAGCTGGTAGCACATTTTGCTACTAGTCTAGGGTCCTAGGTTCTATCCCAACTCTGCCTATCTTCCCTTTTTCTTATTCTTTTTTTTTTTCTTATTTTCTCTTCTTTTTATATTCTGTTTTAAATTTTTAAAATTATTATTTTTTATTTCTGATTTTTCCTAAAAATCCAATGAATTAGTCTATATTTTTTTCTCCTATTCATATATTTTATTCCTCAAAATATTTTATAATCTATCTATTTTGATTATTTGGATATTTATTTATTTATATTTAATTAGTAAAGTTATATTTTTTGATTTCTAAAATTTATAGTTTTTATTTTCTTATTTTTATCTTTTTCTTCTTTTATTTCTAGTTCATTTAAAAATTTCTAAATCTATTTTCTATCCCAAATCAAAATATTCTTATTTATTTATATTTACATTTATTATTTTTAATTTATCTAGACTATTTTACTCAAAAAAAATCTTTCCTCTTAATTTATAATTTCTTCTCTCCATATTATCTCTTGAGTAATATTTTCTCATAAAAATTTAAAATCTTAAACTTTTAATTGAACTAAACTAAAATATTTCTAAAGTAAAAGACAAAGTTTTTGATTCATGACTATTTTTCTAAGTATAATTTATTTATGTTCAAACAGGATGTTACATAACTCTCATTTAAAATAAAGAAATTTCTTTTAAAAATTATTTTGGACCTCACTAAATGTTGATCCAGTTTTGTACACAAAACTATCTCAATAAATATTCATTATCTCAAATAAAATTTTAAATTTTTGGCTTAATTACAAATTTTTATCTCGAACATTTTAATTTTTGTTGAAGTTTACATCTAACAAATTAATTTGATGTATTTTATTCTCAACTTTTTAGAAACTTACAAATTTGATCATTTGGGATTATACTTTTTTACCTTTAACTTTTTTATTTTTTGACAAATTTTATCCTTAATTTTTTTAGTTGTTTGGAAAAATTTACTCAACTTTTTATATTCTCAATTGTTTACTCATTGACAAATTTTAACCACAACTTTTGTAGAAGGAAAATATCACAAGTTTCTTAAATGTTAAGGTTAAAGTGTGTTAAATTAATTTGTTGGAATAAAATTCACCAAAAATTAAAAAGTTGGGATTAAAATTTATAATTAAGCCTAAGTGTTTTGGACAAACTTGAGAAAATTCTTCTCATTATAAGTATTATAAACAAACTTGAGTGGTGCGTACTCTCTTTACAAAAACTCTTTTATATAGTGATGATTCGTAACTTCATTCATGAAAGCGACTTAATGAATCTTAATTATCTCCTCTTTCCATCTATCCTCTCATTATTTTAATGGAATTATCGAAGAGTTAAGATATATTCCACTTCCTCTTAAAATGCATATCTTATATTTTTCACTCACTTGAATTATTATTGGAAAATTTAAATTGATATTTTCAAACATTCTTTTTGTAATTGAGGAGAGGGGAAGTGCCATATAACAAAAATAGAAAATTAATGGTGGCTAATAAGAGTTATTGAAATAACTTTTGTAATAAATGTGGTCTAAGTAAATAATTTAGGTCAATTCTTTAATATAGACAATTGAAATAATGCCACAAGTTGGAAAGATCAATTGACTCATTAATTATGAATTTTGGCCAACAATCTTACTAAACTAGTATGATCCACAATCCCTTGAACATCAAGATTGATGATTTCTTATGTCTTAATTGAGAAAAGATTTGTTTGGATGATCTATATCCCTTAAATATTGAGTCTAAAAGGTGAAGGCTATCAATCATAATTCAACTATGGCAAAGGCTAAACTAGTATAGTTCTTAGTTTCTTGAACACCAAATTTAGAAGACGAAGATGATATTTCATGTTCTAATCATTGAGAAACTTAAAAGGTTTATTTAACAAGTGTTACAAAAAAGTAAATGGTTTACGTTATGGCATCTCCATCATCTACTTACCATCATAATTACATGCATGACTTCCAAAAGAACCTCTCTATTGTATTTGAGAAGGCAACATAAATCACATATGTTTTATAAGGACCTTAAAATCCCTTTAAATGTTTTTTCCAGCCTCATTTGATATATCTAGTATAACCTTTCAGTCTACATTGTTAGATCATATTCCACCTTGATAAAACCCTTCATTTTCATTTCATTTCATACTTTTTCATCTTTATTGTTCCTTCTACGACAATTGCTTTATAACCACTTCATTTCTCCATTACACTTAGAAAATATTTCATCACTTTGTCATTTCATTCCATCTACATTAGTTCCACGTTATCGATATGTTTCCTCGTTAGTATTGGAACTTTTTATTTCACTTGCATATTTAGTTCCATCTTTATCTTTTAGTCTATCACCTTTGGTTTCTTTCCATGTGCTTGAGGGTATTTCTTTGTGATTTTGATTTTGTGAACAAAAAAACTTTATCTATGGTTCTAGTTCTATAAAGATTGAGCATTTATATAATTTATAATTATTTTATCATTGTTTAGTGTGATAAGTGATCCTTTGTAGATAACTTAAGTACATATGTGTAAAAAAAAAAACAAATGGTAGAACTTGAGAATTCTAGTTGGTTAAGCCAATAAGATGAAATGATTAAGGTAGATAATTAAGAATGGGTACAAATTGATGTGAGGATAATATTGTACACCTACATTATTACTTTTTAATGTGGATGTGTCTTGGAATAGGTTTACTTAAAAAAAAAAAAGTATATAGAAATTAAGCCATATGTGGTTAGGGAATTAATGTGTCAAACGTAAGTTAAAGGGAAGTGAACTAAGGTATACCTACATGTATAAAACTCTTTTTAGCAAACTCAATATTTGTTTGTAGTACTATAATAGAAACATTTAATGTTGGTTATATAATTGATGTATATCTTTTTCTTGTAGATTGCATGAATATTTTACATCAATTACTAGCAAAATTAATATAGAAAAATGTGTTCAACATCTTTGGATTGCACTATTCATCTTCCTTTGGACAACTATTGAAAGCATCTTTCTACCACAACAACTAGATCTGAGAAATTTAACCACATATGAGAAAAAAAAAAATAGATATGAAAATAATATGTGTAACATCTCTTGACTACCTCTAACATAAAAAAGCCTATATAAGAAAAAGAAATCACATTACTGAATGGACCTAATCTCTACAAGTCTTTGATTCCTAGCATCACCATAACCAAACCTATAAAAAGAAACAATCAAGAATCAAGACCATGTTACGATCCTAGGAAAATGAAATATGTGAAAAAAAATTGGCGAAAGGTTGGGGAAGAAAGAGAAACATGTGAAAGATTCATATTATAGTAGTAATGACAATGAGGACATGAGCATAATGCAATGGTGAAATAAAATAAGAAGCAAAAGAAAAGAAAGACAAGGTTTTGAGGGCACAAAGAAAATGTAAGTTGTGAGAAAGAAAAAAATGAGGTTTAGAGTATGAATAGGTGGAATAAATCTGAGTCACAAGTTTTAAAATTCGTTTTACATCAAGTCTAATTTGAATTGATTTAAAAAACCTATTTTTACACCAATTATAATTATAACGTATGTAAAATGGATTTTTTTACAATAGTTCCAGTTAGAACAAATGTAAAAAAAAGTTTCCTTAAATTTCAAAAAAGCCACCACGTATTTTTTAACATAGATATCAAAGTAAAAAAATCATTAGATGTATTTTTTCCACTAGTGCTTCAACGATATAGGTCTAATGTCAAGTATTGAAGGTTTTAAATGCCATGTTAGATTTTTTATGATCCAACCTTAGTTTTAATGATTACAAAAAAACATACAACTATTATATTTTGATAGTCTAATATGATAATCTTTATGTGCTATAAATAATTTGATTTATTAGTCTAATGTAGAAGCTATTTGATGAAACCTAGCAAGCTTTGTTTGTCATGTGTATTAAGTGTATTCCATATACCTAAAAGTCAATGTCTTACTTAGAAGAGACAAAAAAAAAGTATAACAATCATTGTATGTCAAAAAAATGTATTTGACACTAAAACAAAGTTGACATAACAACATTGTAGAAAAAAGTTGACAAGTATTACTAGATGTATGAAAACCTTTGCTTGCTATACAAACAAAGTACAAAAAGTGATTTTTTTTTTTTACTTTATCCTAATATTCTCATTAGAATAAGAATATTTCATGCAACATTTATTGTGCCTTAATGTTTCTTTAAAACAAGAGGATGAAACTTTTAGAACAACTAGTTTTTTATGTCACTTATAAATGCTTCAAGAGTTAACAAATTATAAAGATAACTAGAAAGTTTGAAGAACTTGTATTTACTGCAATCATTTACTTTCAATTATTTGAAGAACATTCTTGTTAACCTTAAAAATAATCTATGAGCATTTAAAATATCATTTATTGTACTCTATCTTAAATAGACAATAGCCCAAGGTTACCCAATTAGGTTCAAACTTTTGAAGTTTGATGATGTAAGATCAAGTAGGGAATCTGGAAGGGGGGTTGAATGGATTTCCTTGAATTTTTAAAATTCTTTTTCTTAAGATATTAAATTTGAATAACAAAACTCCTTTGAATTAAGGTTTTCTTCAAAAATGAATTAAACAAGATTAATTTCAGAAATACTGGTAAATTCAATCATAAGAAATTAGAGTTTTAAAAAAAATATTTTGAATTACCAAGAATCATATATGAAAACAATTTTTAAAGATTGAGAAAGAGAGAATCAATAAATAAGGAATTTTATATTGGTTCAGTCCATTGAAGACTTACATCTAGTTGATCTAGATTGCATTAGATCTAACACTATAAAATATGTATTTTATAAACACTATGCAAATACATAGAATTCTTTGGCTATAACCTTTTTCCCTCAAACCCTACAAAGAAAATCTAAAGAGTTGAAACCCTATCAACTCAATCACTTAAAAACCCTATTAAAGATTATGAAAATTAGTAAAAGGATTAAATACACCTTGAATGTTGATAAAGAAATCTTCTTGCACTAGAAACAATAATCAACTCATGATTTTTTATGATTGATCCTTGAACTCTTTTTGTCTTTAATGTGAGAATGCAAAAACCCTTTCTCTTAACTCTCTTGAATGTATTTTCTAAATTTTTTTGCAATAAAGTTTCTCTTGGAGGATACACGGTTTGGCTTTATTATTATATGATAGTTAAAATTATTTTTTATAGATTAAATAAATATGTAATCGATTAAACTTGTCCAAAACAACCTTGTCTTGCATTGCTAGATAGAGGTAATCAATTAAATAAACATGAAATCATTTATCTCAGTAAGTTAGATAAATCATTAACAGTTTTGAACTCAATATAATCGATTATAGATTGTCATAATTGATTGCCTTGTCAAACAAAGAGCTTCTTAAAAAATTTGGAAGCAATGTAATTGATTATAGATTGTGATAATCGATTATCTCATCAAAACGAGAACTCCTTCTAATGAATAAGCCTTTTAATTGAATACAACAAGTGGTAATCAACTAATTGGAGAGATAAAGACTTCCATTTTTCAGAGGTCTTTAAGGTCAATTACAATATTTTGTAATCAATTAACCCAATATTCAATGAGCTTAATTTCAATAGAAACAAGTTCCAAGTCTTTTAAAGTTACATAAGGTAAATGATTGTAATTACTTGTAATCGATTATCCTATGTAATAGTTTTATACTTGCTTCAAAATCTAGGATCATAACATTTCAAACATGAACTTGATTATTTTCTAAGCATGAAAAGCATAATTCAAATTCTTCACACCCATACCTAGTTCTACTAACAACCAATACAATGTCACACCTTTAAAAATGTGTTTGACATGTAAAATGATAAAACCAAAACAGACACCAAAGTGTTGAGCTTTGTCTTCAATTAACAAGTGAGCCTAAAAAGGAATATTAAAATAATAGTTGAATTAATACTTATAAGTGACATAATACGTAGGTGTTTATTTTCTTAAAAGGCAAAGTAGGAAAAATACTTATAATAATGTGGAATGCAATTCCTATAAATGTGTGTGTAGTGTAAATCATGGTTGTTGTTAAGGACTGAATGTAATCCTTAATTATGATACAAACTATTATAAAAACTTGTGTTCTTTTCTCCTTTCCTTTATCCTTTTTATTTTAACTAATGTAAGTGAAATTGAACATGTGACAAAAATATTTTCAAATTCATCCATAAGATAATACCTTCGATTTGTTTTACCAAAGTCATTCATATTTTTTAAATGCTTTGGGTGTGTGTTTTCAACGTGCATTTTGAAAAATTTATGAAAAGATTTTAGCAAACACAACTTAATCTCCTTCTTGTGATTTCCAATGCTTTAACAATTATGTATTAGATATCAACCTCTGCGGTTCAACATGTAACACCCTTTTTATTGATTTTAATTTGAAAAAGTCTTTCTAGGTATTTTATTTTAGATAAATTTTGAAACTAGAATTTTCCAGGGGTTATAATTGGAGAAACCTAAATATTGGTATAACGTTCGAGTAACTAGAAAATTACAGATAAAAACTCAAATTAACATATATGAAAAGGATCAAACAGAATGGTAAGTATCACATTTCCAAAATATCGGTTAGGTATACAATACACTATTATAACAATAGATAGTCTCAAAAAAGTAACAACTCCTATTTCCTCTTGAGAAATTATCAGTTGAAACATTCAAAGGGATCTTCTTCCTCAAGTGATTCCTCTCTTCCTTCATGTCCATTTGTCTTGACTATGGTTGAACCTGTAAAGGAATTTTGGTTTAGAGGGGGTTGGGTGCATCGGGGAGCTACAAGAATGTCTAGTTGGACCCTAGTGTACTTGGGTGGGTGGCGAGGTTTGTGTTAGGAGAACTAGGATGTCTATATGATAGAATTGCCACGAAACTATGACATTGGGGGACCTAAATGCAAATCTTACGTAGCCCATGAAGGTATAATCTCCACTTGTTAGATCATGAGTCCATTGACTCTCCAAGGGTATGATCATCATATGGAATAGGGGATGAAACTCATTTGCCATTTGTATTTGAAATGCTGGGGGGTTGTAGGAGTGAGTCATCTATTCTTAAGAATACACATACAAGTACATATAATTTCTAGCTATCAAATACTCTTATCTCACCGCAATGTGCCTAATTAAGGATTATACTTGTTTTAGGGCCTTTCGTAGCCTCAAATACTACTAGCTCTAGGAGGACTTACATGAGCTTGTCAAAAATAGTCCAAGTCTACATTTTGGGTTGACAATCGAAGGTACATAGCCTGCTTGGTACTTGGTCTAAGATACTCTCCACCAAATCTTGGTAATGCTCTGCTTTCTCTAGATTGCTAAGCCGGTTTCGTGACACCCTCTTCACTCTGAGCGGTTCACAACTTAACACCTTATCTACCCTCAAGGACTCACCAAAGCCTATGTACATTCCCTAGGTACCTTCTATGGTCAACCCATGCAATCTCCACTCTTGATTCTCACTCGTTGAGGATTTTTGATTCCTTATACTCTTCTCTTTTCTATTTGTCAATCTTTCTTGGCACTAAATTCAAAATCCACTGCATAGTCTTGTAATAACTTTCTTTCATCCTTACTTTGAATTGATAACACAAGTTTTATTCAACTTTTTTTTGAGTAATTTCTCAACTCATCTTCTACCCTAGGGTTATTTATGTAATTTTTTGTTTACTTGAGACATTTATCCACATCATACAAATTCCTCCATTATTAGTAGATAAAATATCATCATATAATATAGGAATATTAAAAATCAAAGTTAAACAAAATTTCAAACAATATTTCAAAGATTATAATCAAAATAACAAGAAAAGGGCAAAATAATCTTTTTCTAATATTTTTATCTTTATTTTTCCTCTTTTCTTTCTTTCATTCTTTTCCTCTATGACTATATATTTATATATTTACCATCCTAATTCAGTTTTTTAGAATTATAATTTAAAAATTATTTTATTATATATTTTTTTCTCTATTCATACCCCTTATTTACTATTCACACCCCCCTTGTTTTACTTTTTGCACCCCTACCTTTACTAAACTCACCCCCCTGATATTCTTCTTTCTCAAACCTTCTTCTCTTTTTCTTCCTCTCTGCTCATTCTCTTAGTTTCTCCCTCTTTCTTCTTCTTACTGCTTCTTCTATATCTCTTAATCCATTTTTCCTCTTCTTCCTTTCCCCTACTCTCCCCCTTACATGAGAACTCCTCCAACAACTAGAGTGGATAGTTTATTCAAAATTAATTTTGAGTTCACTGTTAGCTTTGATTACACCTCAATCCTAATCAATTTTCATTGTTAATTATTTTATTACCTTCTATTCTACCTCTAGACAAAGTCATCATTCATAAATAGATCAAAAATCAAAAGAATCACAAGCCGGACAACCATGGCAGTTGTGAAAACTGTTCAATTTGATTTCACTCTATTTGTTACTAATTAAACTAATTTAGAGTTCGTTTATGTGTGGAAAACTATCAGAAATGAATACAAGGATTCAAAATGAAAAATAGAGGACTCCTCCTACCTTAATTTTGAATTTCTGGTGAGAATTCTAAGTTTTTCGATAAAGCTCCAACAATGTTGCCAACTCCTGATTCCTTCTTTCTTTTTCAAAATTGATTGGACCTAAGGGTAGCTAAGAGTGAGACGAAAATGTTTATGAAAAAATTTTGGAGAAAAGATTTCGAATTCAAGTTTAAATTGCTCGAATGATTTCTCTATTCTTTGTCCCTGTTTCCTCTTTGTTCCTCCATTTATATACATGTTTTGCTCCTTGTTTTGAGCATATCTAATTCACCAGGCATGGCCAAATACAACAAGTGGTGTGGTAGGGAATGAGGTGTAGGACGACATGTTTATAGAGAGTGGCTCGAGGTTGAGGAAGTTGAGTGAGTAGCTTCAAAGGTGGTCAGCGAATTTGAGATAAACCCATATACAATTTATTTTCATATGTTAGCAGTGATGGGCCTAGCGGTTAAATGACAATCCTTCCCTCTCCTAACTCTCCTTTCTTCTCTTGGGAACGGGTTCAAGTCTACTCCCCCCCCCCTCCCCCCAATTTTTAAATTATTTATGAATTTTTCCAAAAATGTTCTACCTCTTATATTATAATTTAAGATTCATAATGGATTAAACTTCAAAATTTGAATTCCAACACTTTGCTAGCACCAATAATAATTTCATATCACTTCCAATTTCTTTCATTTTAGAATTACATTTAGTGTTCAAAGGAATTTCCTTAAGTTCCACGTTTGAACTCAACAACTTGTTACACAAGCAATGGCTATAGGGAAAGGCAAAATTGAACTCGATTTTTAGTTTAATTTTTTCATAAAGTTTTGAATTTTGAATCCTGTTTTCAATTTGCAGTAACATTCCTAACCTCATTATTCTATTCTGATTGAATTCTATTTTACATAATTCTTCCTCTAACCTAGAATTGCCCAAAACAAGAGGCCAACTAATAGAGGAAGAAGCAAAATCAAATTCCACTATTCATGTTTTTTGGCAAGGTTTGGTTTTTGGCTTTTACTACTCTGTTGGTTCTGATTTTGGAAACAAAAATGATGTTGAACTATTTCCAACAGGTCTATGAATCAAATGAGGTCAAAGGAGTTCAATTTGTGAGTGAATTTGCAATTTTCATTTCTATCATCCTAAGCTTCCTCCGTCCATGGCTCCTCTGCTTATATATAGTTTTAGTGCCTCATTTTTGGCTTATTAAATTTGTAGGGCATGGACAAGGGTGGATATAATAGGGCAGCTCCAGGTGATAGGCAAGGCGACGTGCATAGGTCCCCAACTCAAGGAAGAAGTAGGTTCGTCACTCGTTTTGTAACGCCTTTTTTCACTTATTAAAATTTGATAATTTTGAAAAGAATTTTGTTGAATAAACTTGGCAAGGTAAATTTTTAAAACAACTATTTGCAAGGGAGTTATGATTTACTATTATATCCATAAATCACAATACCAACCATGTATTTTGTAATTGACAAGGAACTTAGTTTAATATATATATATATAATCTCAAGTACATAAGCATACCATACATCTCAAAGTATAATTGTATTTTTTTGGCTATTACAAACATATTCAAAACATATAATCAACTAAGCTAGTAGTTCTAATGATCTCTTATATAGGATCTAATACGAGCACTCAAAGGGGTCCTCTTTTTCGAATGTCTCTTTCCCCCTTACTCTCTTTCTTCCTTTCTCCCTTACTCTCTTTCTTCCTTTCTCCCTCCCTCTTCTTTCTTCTTTCTCCTCTCTCTCTCTTTCCCTTCTTTATTCTCTTTCTCTCTCTCCCCCTTCTCCCTCTTCCTCTCTCCCTTCCTCTTCTTTCTTTTTTCTCCTCTCTCTTTTCTTTCTTCTCTTTCTATCTCCTTCCCACCTTCTTTCTCTATCTCTTTCTTCTTCCTCTTTTCTTCCTTTCCTATACTTCTTCTCTTCCCTTATTGCCAACCCGAGACCACAAGTTCTCCAACAACACATTAGTTTTTTTTCAAATTTTAGAAACAATAATTTACATATTAACCATTACACGTAGCTAATAGGGAACTATAGGAAATACATGCAATTCCTCCACTGATATCAATTTGAACAAAAGAAGATTAGAACCAGGGGTCCATGATTTCAAATGCGAAAAAGAAATAGAAATGGAGGAAGCTCCTCCTACCTCTAGATGTTTTTCCAACAAGTCTTTCCTACGAGTCTGCAACTATGGCGACCTCCCATGAGTTGTTACAATCTACGACGAGGTTGGACAACCATTTTGCGCACACAGGTGTCATCCTCTAATTTCTTCGAGAATTTACAAAACACAACTTGTGGGGATGGTGCGAATATATAAGGGATATGGGCGCATACGTAGGGCAGCTATGCATAGGTCCCAACTACAAAAATGGAGATGCTTAGTGCAGGGAGGCTCGAGGAAGAAGAATGGTATAGAGGTTGCAGGAGGCTGGTAAAGGCAATGTGGCTTTTTCTAGTTCATTCATTCTCGAAAGGTTTAAGGAGAAGAAGATGCACTTACCTAGCACTTGAAGCAACTTGGATCAACAGTTAAGACCCTGAGCACCAAGCGCTAGGTACCCCCCCTTCGAGCCTTCCTCAAGCGCTACGGTCATGTTTCCCTATTTTAACTTCAGGAATTCTCTTGCTTTGCGTTGACGAAAGTTTGCCTTGAAATATTTGTCAAGAAATTTCTTCTTGAACGCCTCCCATGGAATAACATCTCCAATGCTAGGTAAGGTAGGTATTGTGATTTGCCACTAGTTTTTAGCTTTCCTGGTGAACATGAAAGTTGCAAAATTTACTTTATGCTCTTCCACACAAGACATTGCACCAAAACTCTTTTCTATCTCTGAAAACTAGTGTTGAGTGTAACGCCCCTACTAATGTAGTCCATGAATACTGTAGGGGCATTAGTCTAGCCAAAAGGCATAGCTAAATATTCATAATGCCCAGAGCGAGTACAAAAAGCTTTCTTGGGAATGTCTTCCTTTACTCGAATTTGATGGTACCCAGACTACAGATCTATCTTTGAGAAAAATTTGAGCTCCTTTTAGTTGACCGATCAGATCATCAACTCTTGGAAGTACGTACTTATTCTTGATGGTTATGTTGTTTAGTTGACAGTAATCGATGTACAAGCGAATACTATTGGGTGCTCCCCAAGGCGATACACTGGGTCTAATGAACTTTTTGTCTAGCAATTCTTCCAATTGACTTTTTACTTCAGCTAACTCCTTAGGTGACATTCGATAGGGTGAGATAGAAATTGGATTTGACCTTAGAATAAGATCAACAGAGAATTCTACTTCTTGTTCCGAAGGTAGTTTTGTTACTTCTTCAGGAAAAACTTTTGGAAATTTTTGAACGACTGGTAGATTGTGAACATCTAATGTCTTTTGCAGAGATTAATGCCATAAAGAACTAGAAGTCTTTCTTTTCCTTTTCTTTTGACTTACATTCCATAGATTATGGATTTAGATTTTCAAAGTTCAGTGTTTTATAATGGCAATCTAGGGTAATGTGGTTGGAGGATAACTAGTCCGTTACTAATACTAAATCTAGATTAGACAATGGTAAGCATACGAGATCTATAAGGAAGTTTTGACCTGCTAAAAGAATAGGACATCCTATACAAGCTTGAGATGTGATCACAGGTGTATTGGTAAGGGTATTTACAGTCAAAATGTAGGGCAAAAGATTCAAGGGTAAGGCTAAATATTTTGGCACAATGATAAGATATGAATGAATGAGTTGCATTGGAATGAAAAAGAACATCTACAAATTTATTGCATGTGAGGCACTTACCATGGATCAGGTCATTTTAGGTAGCTGCTTTCGATCCACTCATTGCAAGCACTCTTCCTGTTTCTTTTGACTTCTCTTGGCTCTATGCCTGTTTCTTAGTGCTTGAAACTTCCTTTTTCAAGGACCAACAATCCTTAGCCAAATGCCCCATCTTTCCGCAATTGTTGCAAGTAATGTTCTTTTGGGGGCAATCCCTCAAATAGTGTGGCCCGCCACATTTGAAGCATTTTAATGGCATATCAATTACCAGAGATGAAACAGTTGGTCTGGAACTATCTATGGATGAACTGAGCCTAAAAGATCCATTTCCCTAATGTGGTGGCTTTTGATAAGGCTTTTTTGGGTATCCGAAGGACCTCTTTGGGTGCTTTTGTGGTCCTCTAGTTTTCCACTACATCCGGCTGAAGTTCGAATCATCTTCATAAATTCTACATTTACTAAATAGAATGGGGAAATAAGAGATTTGTAGGTATCAAATCGCTTGTTTGACTTCAACACGTAATCCATTCTCAAATTGTGAACAAATTGCTTGTCCGTCACTTGCTCCGTAGTAGGGTTAATATTTAAGTAGTTCGTCAAATTTCACGGCGTACTCCCCTATTGATAAACTTCCTTATTTCAATTCTAGGAATTCCTGAGCCTTCTTTTATCGATAGTTAACAGGGAAATATTTATCTAAAATCTCCTGCTTGAAAGTTTCCCATAAGATAAAATAGTTGTGCTGAGGCAGAGTAGGTCGTGTGATTCTCCACCAAATTTTTGCCTCTCAGGTAAACATAAATGTCACAATGTTGACTTTATATTCTTTCAAACAAGGCATTGCAATAAAGATTTTATCGACTTTCGAGATCCAGTTCTGTGCTCCCTCAGGGTTGAGGGAACAATTAAATTGAGGTGGATTATTTCGTTTAAAGGAGGTAAGTCCTCTATGCTTCGTAAGTTCTTCATCCCTATCCTGCGTTATTCTTTCCAAGACCTGGGTTATTCGATCCAATACTTGCTGGATATTTCTTCCTAAGGGTGTTCCGACCATGTTAACCTGTGGATGCAACAAATATTTGCATGGTCACTTAACTTATTTCTAAAGGCTTATAATATAGTTTAAACCTATCTTATTGATCAATATTCACATTACTACCCAAGTAATGATTATAATGGTTCTAGGGTTTCTCCAACTAAGAGATCAACTTGGCTCTAATACCAACTAATTGTAAATCCCCTTTTTATTATTTTTATTTTATTAGTAAATATTTTCAGAGTTATTGCGTAGATGAAGATTTACATCTTAATTAATTTGGGGAATTACAAGTTGACGATAAACTAACTCATCATATTACTTTCCTTCCAAGTTCTTATCATATAATATACAAAAGGTAGAAAAGTTACACATTCTTTAAACGTTGTGATACAAAATACTAGAAACAAAAGTTCCTTTTCTAAATCCTTCAACAACTTATTCTAGTCTAATAGGAAGCTTCGGAGGGATGATCTTCATTAGATGATTCTTTCCTCTAGTTCCCATTTATGGTTTGTACTGATCCTATTGATGATTGAGGAGGCTGAGGAGTTTGAGGTTCTCTCCTATTAGATGGTACATTTAGAAACCTGGGTGGTGGGGTCTATGATAGAACTATTGACAAGTCTACATGGTGGAACTGCTAGGGTACCACAATGTTTGTGGGTTTGAAAGTCAAACAGATGTATTCTATGAAGGTATCATTGCCTTAGACCCTGTCATAGGTCCATCTTCCTTATAGGGGCAAAACTGCTAGATGAAAAAGTGGTTGCAATTCGTCAGCCATACTTTGTCTAAAAGAGAGGGGTGTAGGAGCGAGTCATCAATCCATATGCACACAATGAAAATTGTGGTAGTCTACCTAACGTAGCCTCTTACCTCACCGTTCATACCTATTTAGGGTTTCTAATCATATTAGGGCCCTTTGTGGCCTACTTTACTACTTACTCTAGGAGGGCCTACACAAGGGTATCATTGATGATCCAATTTGTAATCTTTAGTTGACGATCGGGAGTACATACCCTGTCTGGTACTTGATCTTGGGTACGTTCAACCGAATCTTGGTAATGCTTCGCTTTGTCGAGGACGCCAAGCCTATTCTGTGACCCCTCTTTTCTTCTAGAGATTCACAACTTAGCACCTTATCTACCCCCAAGGTCATACTAGAGCTTGCGTACATTCCTTAGGTACCTTCTATGGTCAACCATTGCATCCTTGGTCTTAAATTTTCACTCGGTAGGGTTTTCAGTTCAATTTACCTTCCTTATCTCATCTGTCATTTCTACAATTTCTTTTTATATTGGTACTGATGTCATGTCAAGATTCTTAATGAATAACCTCCTTTTGTATATTACAATCATTATTGTTTGAACATATCTCAATTCAGCATCTATCTTAGGGTTTTTAGGAATTACTGTCAGTAAGGGACAATTAACAAGTATATTTCCATTTCACATATAGTAGAATTATTTAAATCACATTTATATCATCACACAAAACATTTCAATGCATAATCCATGATTCAAGCAATTAATCACCCATTTTATAGTCGGATAATACGGTAGGGATAACATGGTCATTTTCAAGAAATATGACTTTTAGGTCTTTTTGTCCTCATTTTCAACTCCCAATATCTTATGTAGTTATTCATGTTTTATATGTTTTTCTTTCCTAGGATTACAAAGTTGTAACAATGAAAAATTAAATTTTCTTATGTAGGAGTATTTTGATCATTTTTATAATATTGTGTTTTTAAAGATTTTTCTTGCATTTTTTTAACCCATAACTTTTTGGAAAGATTTTATTAGTGTTAAAAATAATTTAGATCCACTTTTTTGAAGTTGAAATGTCCTAAAACTAACTAAATTTTCATTTTTCTATCTTAGGGTTATTTTGGTCATTTTGAGAAAAAATATTTATTTTAAAAACAATTCAAAATTCTAAAGTGATGAAAATATTCTAACTTTAGTTCTAAACATGCTTTGAAAATTTTCTTCTAATCCTTTTTACCAAACAAGATTAAATTCCAATTTTTGCTACTGAACAGTATTTTGGTATTTATATATATATATATATATACATTAGGAAATAAGTAAATTTTTAATTTTTTTTTTAAAATTTCCTTTTTATTCCTTTTTAGAGATAGAATTATGTCCTATTCCTATTTCCTGGTTTAGTTGAATAAAATAACAGAAAAATAAAAGAAAAATGAATCAGGGTATGCTAGTACTTTTCTGCCTTAGGGGCAAAAGGGTCATTTTGACTTGTCTCTCATCTTCTTCATTCATAATCTTGATTTTTGTTTCAAAATTTGATTTCAATTTTCTTCAGATTCTTCCTTTCTTGCTTCTTAATATAGCTTTCTTGTCTATCCTAACCAAATCTTAGGTGGGACTAGTTTCTTCCAAACTTAAAAGTTTTTACAATTGTATCATATTTCGTTTGGGAAGAAATGAGCCTAAGCCTTTGAGTTTAATTTTTGATTATTTGATTATATGTCCATAATTTGATAAGTAATATTCACAGAGGGATTCTCAAATTCTTATTCGAACATTTCATCCCTATAATTGCCTAAATGTGGTTCTATACAAGATATTAATATTCTGAGTTTTTCAGAATTCGAATCTTTTTCAACTAGAATTCAATTTGGGGAAACATTGAGTTTTAAGGCCCAAATTTTTCCAGAACCCAAATTCATATCATTTCTAACAATCCTAGTATTAAATTGTAAAGATAAACAATACTCCTCCTACATGATTTTGAGTCTCCGATGACTTCTTCAAGTCTTTCTAGTGGTGCTCCGACAAGGTTGTGAATTCGTGATTCCCTTCTCCTGACGTGAAATTGTTTGGTTAAAACAGTGGAGGGTACTTCAACGAAGTTTTCTATATGTGAGGATGGTTGGAATTTCACCAAATTCGAAGGGAATTGGGTTGTGGAAGTTATCTTCTTCCTCGAGCATTTCTATGCGTTGTATAGGGAATTTTCTGCCTTTACTTTGAATTAATTTATTCAAATAGTATGGCAAGTTAGCTAGACACAAAACTAGGCATCAAAGCTTCAAAGGGAGGGGTTGTAGGGGTAGAGGCGAATTGCAGGTGTGTGGGTCTTGAGGGATGAAGCTGCTTTGAGCAACTTTAATAGCGGTACAAGCTTTTAAACTATGTCTTAAATAAAACTTGAGGCAAGAAATGGTCACCAAACACGACCTGACTCAGCGGTTAAGACACTGAGCCCAAGCGCTAGGTAATGCCCTCAATTTCGCTTGGGGTACTTTCCCCTTTTTTGTGTTTTAATTACTATAATTCAGCGTTTTCACCATTTAAGCATTTTAATTCTTTAAAATGCTACCCCATGTGGGTAGCTCAGTTGGTACACTCTCCTCTTTCGCTCTCTCCCAAGTGTGGGGTTCGAACCCCTAATGCCTTATTTTTCAGTTCAGTTAGACTTTTATTTATTTTATTACAAGCGTTATGACATATATAGTTTTGTGGATCCTTTCTTAGCATAGGTGGTCCAAAGTCAGTTGGTTGACGTAAGCTTTGTCTTCAAGTGTCAGGGTTCGAGTCCACCTAACACCTTATTCTTCTTCCATCCCTATTTTTCTTTTTTTTTCTTTTTTTTCTTTTCTTTATTTTATTTTTTGTTTTGAATTTTATCAATCCTGTTTATATTTTTAAATTCTTGAAAAATCATAGAATGTAAATTATATTTTCTTCTACTTAATTAAATTTTTCTTTGTCCTAAAAATCTATTTATTTTGATGAGAAATAAATTAATTCTGTCTTAAAATAATTATTTTAATTCTTAAGAATTTATTTTAAACTTTTGAAAGTTTTATTCTAATTCTAATTCTAGTTCTTTCCTTTTTTTCTATTTTAAAACTTCAAATCTTAATATTCTATTTTCTTTATTTTTCTTCTAAAAATTATTTCTAGCAAAAATGTATTTTTTTTTTTAAGATTTAAAATTCCTAAAAGGATTAAATCAAAAGTAAATGAGACATAAATATAATATCATTATATTTTTGCAAAATTTGGGATGTTACATTGAGCTCCTTCTAGATTGAAAGACCCACTAAATTTTGAAGGGTCATTTCTCCTTAAAGTAGTCAGACCTCTATATTCAACTGGTTCATCGTCTTGGTTCTAAACCATCCTCTCCAAGATCTAGGTCATACGTTTGAGCAGTCTTTGTGTGGTATTATTGGTTGGTCTGCCTGCCATTGCTACCTGCAATTTCCACAGGTAACCCACTGGTCTCTCAAGATAAGTTCTTGGGTATATGTCCTTCCTAACTGAATGTAATTATTCCTAACAAACAATTTATGCCTAACCATGTCATCTATTTCGCACAAGGTTAGATTCAAACAATTTGTTCACGTGATCATCACTTGCGATTAGCGTGTCATCTAAGATTTTATCCTACACTACTGCCCAAGTAATGCAAGATTCAAACAATTTCACACATCACACACATATGGTTAGGTCCATACCACA
>JAMLFT010001089.1:0-33430 GCA_026544285.1 Pachyrhizus erosus | reverse complement strand
AAATGAATAATATTTTTATATAACTAAATCATCTTAATTCTATTACTAAGATAAACCTCCTAAATTATTAAAAAGTAATTTTATTTTATTTATTTTTATAGAGATAATAAATATTTTTAACTAAAAATAATAATGTTTGAATTAAATTTGACTATTATAAATGATAAGTTATTTTTAAATATTTAACATAACTATATCTAGAGTTTAAATTGAATAGCATTAATTAAACAATTGTTACTTATATTTTAGGTATTGATTATCTTCTAGGAATATAAATATTTATTGTTAGAATGCATTGAACTTATCAATAAATGATTGATTTGAGTGATGTGAGTTGAGTCTCCTTAAATAAATATGATTAAAAAAATGCATTTAGATGGACGACTTTCATTTTAGGGAAACCCACGCGTCTCAAATGCACCATTCTTTCTGGTCAAAGCAAAAGTCATCGTTCTTGTTCAACCCTTAATCAATTGACTTTGTCAAATTAAAATAACTAAACTATAAGAATAAATTATAAGCATTAATGTGAAGATGGGTAGTATGGTAATTACAGAATAGGATGAGTTTCGTGGAAACCAAGTCACTTAAAAAATAAATGATTGAAATTGAAAGGGTTTGAAGATGGAAACATAAGGAAAGTGAGAGAAAGCAAATTGATTGATGGTTTTCGTGGATGAGGCTGAGCATGACCGGACAATGAAGACTCCCTCAATTACATCGAGATCTATATTTCACGCTTTTATTATTATTATTATTATCAAATAATTGCCCTCCATCAAAACCAAATAATAATAATAATAATAATAATAATAATAATAATAATAATAATAATAATAATTCACCTCAATCAGATTTGGAATCCATCAAATTCTCAAGTCATTCCCATAAATTTGGTATTGGTTTTTCCAAACTAAATATATTCAGTATAAAATAATTTTATATTATTATTTAATTATAAATTATTGTTAATATATTTTTTTAGATATTTTTTTTACATGTTAAAATAAAAATTTATATTAAATTTCTTTAACATGAGATGTGTAAAAAAAAGTACAATACAATATATTTTTTTAAATAATTATAAAACTAAAAATGTAGTTCAATTTTCAAAGTTAAAATATTTCTTTAAGAATTTATATTTTTACATTAGCCAATCGGCATTTTTATTTTTAAACATAAAATCATGTTATATTGGTTATTGAAACTAAGAAAATTTAAAATAATTTTTTAAAAAAAATTAAATTTAAATATTTATTTTTATTTAAATCTTAATAAATATATTAATATTATTATTTAAGTTACATAATTTTTTGAATTTTTTTATTAAAATGAGAGATCAATAATTTTTTTACAATGTCTTACAAATTTTAAGTTCAAAATGATTTTTTTTTTTACATCTTATTTCTACACCTTCTTTTATACAATGAAAAATAAATATATTCAAAAAAAATTTAAATATCATTCCAATTTCTAAAAAATAGTACATTTTTTAAGATTTTTTTTGTCATAATTTTTATTTTTATTTTAATTTCTACTGTTAAATAATCTTTTTGATTATACTCTCTGTTATTCTTTAAATAATGTTGTAATAATAAGTTTTATTATTATTAAGAAGTTTGACACGATGATCATGTGTAATTTTTTTTGTCAATTTATGTTTACATAATAATTTAGAATAAAAATAATATTAAACATGGAATTAAATAAACAAATTTTAAACTTTAAATTCTTAAATAATATTATAAATTATTAAAAAATAAAATAAAAATTTAAATAAATTAGGTTAACTGAATCATAGGTGAATCTAATTATTTTTTAAACCAATTGCAAACTTTTTTTATTTATAAAATCTAACTCAATCTAAAATCGTAATAGACATAGTTGATTGATAAATTTTAACTCATAAATTTTAATATGTTTTTACAACTCTAATTAATAATAAAAGAATAATTAAACAAACAATATGAGAAATTATGCATAAAACAGGAAGTTAAATATCGTCAAGACCAATATTTTTTTTTTTTCGAAAAGAATCTTAAATTTATCTATAGGAAATTTCTCATATTCTGCATAGATCTTAATACTTAAAACTATATAAAAACATTGTTTTGATGTTAAAAATACATATATTAATTTTCAAATACTATTATATTTAACATATTAATCTATAAAGATTATTAATATATTTTTTATTTATTTTATTTAAGTTTAGATTAAATTTTTGTATCTTCTTTAGTTTTTATGGAGTTTTTATTTTATTTTCTTAACAATGCATAGTTACAATTTTTTAGGTGCTGTTAAATTTAAAAAAAAAAAATCAATCTTACCTCAATAGCCTATATATAAAGTTAACGATAACTACTGAAATAAAATTTTAACTTTGATGATAGATTAATGAAAAAAATAATTAAACATTACAATTATTTTTTTATAATTTTACCTCAAAACACATTATTAAATTAAAAATTTATTTTTTTATAGATATTATTTATTAAATTTTATATTAATAAAAAATTATTTAATATCTTATTCATTTAGATTAAAATGAATGCAACATATATTTTTAAAATTATATATTATTTGGTAATCTTTTTGTTAATATTTAATTTTTATAATATTTTAACAACTCTACTTTATCCAGAGAGCGATAAGGTTAGAGTCGCAGAGAACCGCTTGGTAGGTCCACGCGGCGGTCTATTTAATTGGAGAAAGACAGTGACTTATCCGTGAGGAACGGTCCACACAGTGAGTACCCCACACCTTTTTTCTTTTTTCTTTTTTCATTAATTGGAGAAAGTGAAATTTTGTAATTTTTATTTTTTTAAAATCGTCTCAGTGCTATTCTGTATCTACCCTGCTTTGAAAAATCAAACTTATCATCGCTTCTCTTTTTATGACAATCATCATTCTCTTATTTTTTTGAAACTTGCAATTGGGTCCTACTTGTATTTGTTTAGCTAAAACTAAAATTTGTCCAAAAAATAATAGAAAAATGTTCCATTATATTACACCAGACTCAAATATAAGTATATAAAATAAAATATATTTGAAATTTTTTAAAATTTAATCAAAATTAATTTTAATGCCTGCATTTTAAAATTAAAAGTAGTTTTGCTCATCATAGTTTATAAAATAGAGTGAATTTTACTCTTGACCAAAATACAATGATCAAATATATCCCATTTGAAAAATATTGAAACTAAATTCAATTTGGTTTAAAATAAAAAAAAACTATAATTATTTAAGTAAAAATAAAAATATGAGATTTCATATAAAATAATAGGAAAAAATGATTTATATAATTAATTCAAGTGATGGAAAATATAAGAATTAAAAATTGACATTAGCGAAGATAAATGAAGAAAAAAAAAAAAAAATGGTGTGAGACAGAGGAGATACAGCTAATCCAAGTTAATAGTTGGAATGTTGTGATGAGAAGAGTACAGTAAGTGTAAGATATCTGCCATGCAAAGAAAGAATAACAAATCTTAAAATATGTCCATCATTTTATGATTCGTCGTTGGCTTGTCATTCAACCGCATTTTCTCTCCATTACACAAGTAATTTCAAGTTTTAGGTTTCATCTCCGTTAAGAAATTAAATCCTTACCAAAACCATCATTTTTATCACAATATGACCTAACTTCATTCAACAAAATTAGTTTAATGTTAAATACAAACTTTAATTACCTTTAATTAAAAAGGTATATCAAATTTATTTTTTTAAAATCAGTCAAGATTTGTTTTTTTTAATGATTTAAATATTTTATAATTCAACATACTAAAAATTAAAAAAAAATATACTTTTATTGATTTGTGATTTTAAAAATATTTTAATAATACAATACAATACTCGTAACATGTATCAATTTTTACTGAGTTTTTCCTCTTTTTAATTTTTACCATTATTTTAGGAGTTTTATTACATTCATTAATTTAAAAATCTATTTATTTTTTTGTAATTTTAAAAATTAATTTGATCTTTTAATTAAAAAAATATTTTTATTATACTTTCTTCTTTAATTATGCTTCTTTGTTATTTTTTAAAATTCATATTATTTGTCATTGTTATTATTATTACCTCTATAATTGTTGTTGATTTATTGTTTCATTCATTGTTATTATTATTGTAATTGTTTTTGAAAAAAAATACTTAAATATGAAATTAGTTACTGAAAAATAATAGATTTTTTATTTTGATCATTTGAAAATTATTATTTTTTGTTTAGTCCGTAATGTCAAATAATATTTTAGTTTTAATATTTATTATCTTTAAAATAATAATATAACAATGATTTTGAGAATCTGATAACTCATTGTATTATTAAGGAGTTTAAAAAGAAAAATCACCTGTAATTTTTTTGTCAAATTATATTTTAAAATTTTTTATTAATAAAATTAACGTTATTAATTATTTTAAACAAATAAAAATTTAAAAACATAATTTACTAGAAAAATCATATGTAATTATCCTATCAGGATGATGTGATAAATATGTTAAAAATTTTATTAAGACATCATTTAATGTTATTATTTAACACAATAACTAAATAAAAAATAAAAATATTTAAATGATCAAAATAAAAAAAAATCTTAAGAACCAAAACCAAAAAGATATTATTTTTTAGAAACCAAATTGATATTTAAATAAAAAAATAAAAACTACATTTATACACTTAAGCTTTTTCATATTATATATAATACCACTCTTTCTTCTATTTTATACACTAACTTTTTTATATTTAAAAATTATACGCCAACACTTATATATATATTATACTAACACACTCTTAATGTTTTAAAACATTATGTTAAGACTCCTTATATATTACACTAATACTCCTGCAATGTTGATTACTGTAATGCTTAAAAATATAAAATATTTATGTAATTTTAAAAAATCTCAAAAGTAATTAATGTAATTTAATAAAAAAAACATTTCATTGTCTTTTCTTCTTTAATTATCTTTCTATTATATTTTATTTTCTTTTAAAATCATTTTTAACATTGTTGTCATCCTTTTTATCACCACTACTACAACTTCTATTGCTATCTTGTTATACAAAAAATAAAAACCAAACTTAATGCATGTATTTATTTATTAAATCAAATATTTCTATACATATATCTATAATTATAGACCTAATTCACCTTAAATTGATATTGACAGCTTTAAAAAAATCCAACATATTCATAACTATAATCAATATAAAGATAAACTCATATCTATAACTTATGCCTAAAATTAAAACAAATGGTGTTAATAAGTATTGTGCAAAAAAAAGTTTGAGTACCTCTTAAACAATCCTCAGTTTGTAGAATAGTTCTAAACCAAACACAAAGAACAATTACTTAAATAAAGAAACTCAATATAGATAAAAAATAAAATAAAGATAATAACAAAAATATTAACATAATATAATCGTATTCAATATTTGTTATAGATATTCACTCCTAAAAGATCAAGTAATTTTATATTATTTTTGTCTAAATAAAAAATAATTCACTCATAATATATAAGGAGGTAAGTCCAATGAGATTAATTATTCTAATAATAATGCCATATTTCATGTAACACATCATTAACTTAAGTCTTGAAGTATGTTATAGGTACCCCAATCATTACCAAGAGTAAAAAAAATTATACAAGAAAGAGAATGATAATTAAATACCATAACACGTGAGAGAGAAGAAAAAATTAATATTATTGCAAATAAAACATATAAATATATTAACATATTTCAAAATTAGACATAATAAAAATAAAAACTAAAAATAACTTTTGATTCTTTATTATTATTATTTTTTAATTTGATCTCTTATCTTTTAAAAAATTACTTCAATCCTTTGTGTTTTGAAAACGGTTCATAACAAAAAAAATGTAAATATACTATTTTGAGCATGCGTAAAAACTTAAAGAACCACTTTAAATCTTCTTCTCCTAAACAAATTTGAACCTTTTAAAAAAAGTTACGGACTAAAATCAACTCACTAAATAACACACAAAGGGATAAACAAATAATATTATTCATAAAAAATAAAATAAATAAATAAAATAAAATAAAAACTAAAAATAAATTTTAGCCAAATACCAACTATAAAATACAATATTATGAATAATTTAAACAAGAGACACTCACCATAAAGACATCACATGTATATAGACAAACACCGCTTTATTAAAAAATTATTAATTAATTATGTCTATAACTCTGGTTAATCTTTATATAATACTATTTAATTTTTTAAAAAAAAAATCAACAACCATTAATTATATTTCATATAAAAATTAATCAAAATAAAAAATTAAATAATAATTTAAAATCATGGAATAATTTGTCCTCTTTGATTATCCTTTCATTTATTAGTTACCAAGAAAAGAAAACCCAACCTTTTTGGATGAGGACACAAGGCATCTTCTTAGTATGAATCCTCACTGGCTCTACCGGGAAGTTTGTAAACTTGGACTTTGCAGCATTATGCATTTATAAACATGACAGATCCTTCTGTAGTGGAAGAAGGACACTTGGCAGGGAATTCCAAGGAGAGAGATTAAGGTTGGGTAGGACCACTTCCTAAGATTCCAACTTTCGGGTTGACACCTAATAAACGAACATGACAACATTATGTTGGCCCTCCACAATTCTTCCAGATAAAAAGTAAGGGTTGGATACAAGCGGATAATACAATCCTACCCTACACTACCATATGTAATCTTATCATTAATTAAGTTCAAAACTGGTCATACAAGACTCAGTTTACTCTTCAATGCAACAAATTATGAAGGATAAATTTCACCTCCCTATCTTAATTATGATACAAAATTCATCTCCCACCAATCCACTACATCTTATTTTTGTGGATTTATATTTACCTTAAAGTGAACCTGACTTTAAAAACAAAGTGATGAGAGAATTCAATCATTGAAGAAAATAATTAATAAATACATCAACTATACATATACTTTTCTTAAGTGGAATAAGACATGCATGATTTCCTGCAGCAGGATTGAATTCTTACTATTTTTTTAGAATAAAATAAATGTAAGTATTTTTTACGTTCAAAAGTCTTTCTTACCTTGGACTAGTATATTCGATATTAATGCAACTTTTAAATTTATATAAATATATGTATTTTTTTAGGAAAATAAATATATGTAAGTTCGATCACAACTGAATATTGTATCCTCAATCAGTTCAATGACCGGTTTTCAGGACCTTGGCATACAACTCTCCATGCAGCGCATCATCACCATATGTGCAGGATTAATGCCCTGCATTGAGTTTGGATTTTTTTTTTTTAATGTGCAATTAATGGTTAAGTAGAAAAATAAAAGAGAAGGGATGATTTATTAATTCTATATGAACGAATGATTCTGTCTAGACTAATCTACTGAAACAAATTTTAAATTTATGATTCAGGATGGATGACACCCTAACTCAAACAGGAAATTTCCAGAAAGGTTTAGAACTTTAGGCTTTAGAGCATAATTTTGTCACCGATACTTATGCTCAGCTAGAAAGAAAGGAATTTTCTTTAGAGCTACTTTAAAGTGATTTAGCCAGGTAGCAGATGAAATAAAGAATATATAAAAGAAAAGCAAAAGGCAAAGATATTGATTTTTACTGTTCCAAATTTTAGTATAGATTCGAATTTTTATGTATATATTTGCCATATAATAAACTCTACGCTCATATGTATGACGACTAATCTTATCTTTTCGTTCTTTCTTTACACAAGGATCGACTGCAGACTGCATACAAATGAAATACAGCAAACAAGTTAGGTGTACATGCATTTATTAGATGGAACTTGATAAATAAATCTACAATGTATACCTCTTTTCCTTACGATGCAGAAGTTGATCCAAATGTAATGTCAATTTATATTAACCACCACTTATTGTCAATGTTAACCATTGGAAGTTCCTTGTTTAATATGTTTAAGACTATTAAATATTCATCTAAAAGATTATTATATAGATTTAAACAATAAATAATTTTATTTTTAATCATATCTAAATATCAAAAGATCTTCTTAGATAGAGTTGTCCACTAGATGCGAAAAGTGACGTAAGGACAATTCATTGCACAAAATGAATTATCATTTATGATATGTGAATGACAAGACTGGGCGGTGAAGTAATAGCAAAAGTTAAAGTAGCAGACACATGGGGAGGTGGGGGAAGACAAAATGTAGCATTGGGTAAAGAGAATATTGATAGAAAATACATAGGGTACCCACACAATTTAGATGTAGGACAGAGAAAGTTGACCTGTTGGTAAAATCTAGCTTAAGAAAGAAATGTGTTGCTATTTCTGTACACGTCTTTTACAAATTATCTTCATTCACATTCCAAGTTGTGGTAGTCTAGTTACTACCTCAGTCAATGATCCTATTCTGCACATCAACAAAACCTAAACTCAAACCCCTCCTCGATATCAACGTTCATGTCATTGGTTTTTTCATTAATGCCAATGCTAGGTAACTCTTCCAGAATTTTCTTATACCATTATATAGTGCCTCGTCAAATTGAAATGGCTCTATCAAAAGTTTTTGAATTCTTCTCTCTCTCTTTCTACACAGAATCAAGGTTTTATAGTGACCTTGTTCACATGTAACAACAAGCACAAGGGTGGCGTATCTGATACCCCAGTCTTACAGCAGGATTAACAAAATAAAAGTAGCAGGGGCACAAATATAAAGTATGCTGTTTTTCATGTAACTCACTCTAGCATGGACATTTATGTTAATCCACAATGTCAAACAGATGATCATAAATTACAATTAGAAGTTAAAAACAATAAAACGTAATCAGAACCAATGGTCTTTGTCAAGTACGTTTTCATTTCTCTATGCAACTCTTTGGCTCGTTCACACACACCAACACATGCTTTTACCACAGCATACTAATTTCATTTATCACAGTTTGCATACCTAAGATCACCCTGCATGAATCAAGAAATGGTATTTGATGTTATAGTATCAAGTGCGACTACCATTTCAATACACAGGATAAATGTTATTTTTATATAATTAAAGCTTAAATTCATAATAAATTTATATTTTTAATATATAAATTGCATTATTATTAAAATTCATGATAAACGAATTTATTTAAATATATAAATTATATTTTAAATTTACAATGAATAATTTAAATTATGATTTAGTTATTTTTAATTATTGACCATTTTTTAAAAAAATCATTAAAATTTAATTTAGAGACGGAAATAAAATAAGGTGGATTGAAAAAATAGGTACTTAAGAAGATCAAGTATATAGATGAAGATAAAAGAATGATAGTTTAAAATTATTAATAAAAAAATGTTATAAAAATAGTATGTGAAATGTATGTCTAACAAAAAAAATAAAGAGAATACTCTAATTGAGAAAGTGAGACTCTCTCTATATTGTGAATTTTAATTTATGATATAGAAGTAGTTACAAGTAGCCTCTTGAGATTTTTTTTTAATTAAGAAGGGATAAAAATATATATTAAAATAATAGGAGTGAAAATACAAAAAAAAAAAAAAAGAACGTTGAAACCCAGTTAATAGCTGAATTATTTGCAGGTGGGTAAAGATATCTGAGTTGTGAATCCAGTTACGCTCACTTCAATTGGTCCAAGACCACAAGTTTGGGCCAAAAGGCCTGCATACAAAAACTCATAGGGCTGAAAAGCTCACAAAATACTAGCCCATAACAAGATCATATATCTTTGGGCTAATAAGCTCATTGAGTGGACTGTCTCAATGATATATGCGTTTTTATGATTCATTGCTCTCTGAATGATTTATTTGATAATGGATGTTATAAGTTATGACTGAGTTTACAATCAGATGGCTCCCAAGTATTTATGGCTTTCTATCATTCACTGAAGCATTCCCGGTTAAACAATACGAATTTTCTCCTCAAGAATTTCAAAATGATTCATAGTAACTAAATGCTTGTTCTGCCGCCTCAAGGATCTACACCAGAATTTCCATTGAGTTTGGATCAAGTTGGGTGTAGCTTTCATCCTTTAATGGCAGGCAGATCCTTGAGACTATATGTGAATTCGATCCTTTGCTAAATTATTTTCTAAAAGAGTAGATTTTTTAAATTTGTTTTTTACAAGCCATCATCACAAGGATATGTTTTCAACAGTTCCAAGACCAATTGATCTGTTTTACGATATTCACGTTGCTACAAATCATTTCATGAAAAAAACCAAATACACTTAGATTGCCACTTTGTCGGTGAAAAGATTCAACCCTAGGGTCTAAGCTAATATTTGTTTCTTCCTGTCAACAATTAGCAAATGTTTTCACTAATTTTAGGACAATTTTAATGCAAACTTGGAGTAGAAAGCCCGAATTTGTAAGCTTGAGGGTGGCAAGGAACATCAGTTTAATCTGCAAGCTAGCTTTGTCTATTATCACAATTCACAACTGCATCTTGAGGGAAGCTATTATGATTTGTTATTCTTATTGTCCTGCTAATTATTCTGTCAAGTCCCAATCCTTATGCTCTCCAAAGGCTACAACTCTATATTAGGAATTAGTCAAGGATTTGAGCCGAACTGTGATTTCGTTCTATTCCCTGTCATATCAGAATGTAATTTTTGTTCCCATAAATAGCTAGGAAGACTTTTGTTCTTTTGCGTATATATATATATAGTTGCATCAGTTGCGTTTTACATATACAAGAATTATCTTAGTTTCAACAAAACAAGGAATTCTTTTTACAAATAGGAAATTATTGTTTCAGCTGCATCCTTTAATTTATGAAGCACAACGAGAGATTTCCTTGTGTATATATTCAATCATGATTGCGTAGATGACGTTCTCAGCATTCTGTGTTTCAATAGCAGCTTAATCTTATCAGTGAATACCGAATAAAAATAAAGAATTTTTTTATGATGTAGCAAACCCGCTAGTTTTGCCCTGAACAAAAATATCTCTAGGTTAGAATATAACTACATTAATTTATAGGAAAACAAATTTAAATATATGGTTGTTAGTGGACTTTTATACGTCAATCAAAGCAAAAACATGTTATCGAAAGGCTCCAAAAAGTTTACTACACCTTTAGCAGAAGCTTCTTTCACAAAAATGCCTCCATTTTGAAGGGTGCAGCTCATTATCATGAATTCCTCACTCACTTTTTGGCATTACTTATCAATAAAGTAATCATGCATCCCTCTTTATTATGATGCAATTATGCAAGAGGGCATACGCTACAGGGAACAAATATGGTCAAAAGGGACAGTGATTAACTTGGAATATATATTTATGGTCATGCTCAGCGGCCTTGGTTGATTGTGCTAAGGCTATATGTAAAAGGCTGGAATATATTTGCTTACTAGCTACCAAAGCAAAGCATTAAATAAAGGTTTCTTTACCTTGTCTTTTGTAATTGGCTGGTCCTCATCAACTAAATGCCTGATCAGATAAGATTACCATTACAACATAAGATTCAACTACAGTACCCTTGTTATTATTGGCCAGAGTTATGGATGCTGCATTACTTATAATCTAAGTGATGCCAATAGCATTAAAGTGAATTTTCAATGATATGTGTGTGTTCTACACTTTTTTGTTTTAGATATAACATTATTATTAGGACACAGGTGAAGAACAGTCACCTAGCTTAAATCATAAAACTTCTTGAGGTGTGAGTGCAAGGTGCAAGGAATGTATGTGAATTAATGGTCTTAGATCAATTACTTTCTGTATCTTCCGGAACTAAATGATATTAATAACAATTTCATTCTCGTCCTAATGTAATATGTGAAAACATTGTTACTTCAATTGAATCATTGTATTTAATTTCCTATTTCTGATTTAGATTATCCTTGGCCTCGGTTAATGAAAATATAACATGTTACTCTTTGGGGACATTTTCACTAAAACTTACATCATAAGACCTTTATATTGTTATAGCATTTTATTTTAAATTTTTAATTCATATTTTTATTTTTATTTTTTTAATTCATACACACATAATAAATTATTAGATACTATAATTTTTTATAAAAAAAGAACCCTCTACAAATAAAAATCCATTTATTAACATTTTATTGTTAGAATTTGTTCTCGTCAGTATAGATTGTCTTACAAAAATTGAAATATTACTACATATAGGTCTATGCTAACAGTATGACATATTATACTGATAAATATTTCTGTTAGTATAAGAAATCCATGCACTCCTTAACTACATCAAATTGTTAGCATATATAATATATATTTTACTATTAGTATAAACATACAATAGATATATTAATAGTTCAAATCTTCATTGAAACAATATTATACTAATGAAAACTAATCAAAGAAAGTTCGTCAATAAATGTTATTCTTTTATAATTTTTTTGGAGAGTAAATATTTTTTTATAATGAATTTAAATTATTCATACTTCTCACATTCTTGATGTATCAACTAATTATTTAACTCAACTAACATTCATTTAAATTTATATATTTGTCATTATTATATTGCACAAGAGCAATCCATGATGTTTAATGTAAAGTTAACAAAATTGAACATGCACTTGGTTATAACTATTTGTGTATGATTCTATTTAATCTTAAATGGATGTTGAATTGAAATGGAAAATATTTCTTTGTCACAAATGCTAGGAAATTTAAAGCATAAGCATATAATAAGCATCGAAGAAGAGTTTATATTGGTTTGCGTAGGCAAATATATGAAAGAAACACACTACAAGTTGTTATCAATGTACTTGTAATTCTAGGTTTTGTGATAATGAAGTCAATGAATAATACTTAACCTCTTTCAATAATTTTAAACTTTGCCTATCTAAATCGATTCTCTAAAATTCTGCTCAGGGACTTAAAAATAATATATGATCATATTCAACGTTATACTTTTCCGTCAAAATATGAGTGCGAAGTTTGCATCAATTGATTTTGGAACCGATATATTGTTTTTTATTTTATAACTAAATAAAAATTGATTATTTCTATGATTTTCTGTTTCCCGAACATGCACTATACCTCTTACGTACGTACGTACGTAACTTATAACATCTCAGAGTAAGCGCATATTCCGTGGTATTTTTATGAAAAGCATTGATGTTTACTTGAAAATAAATAACTCTGCCATTAATTTTAATTAATGTATTCTTTAAATTTTGGATTTTACAAATCTTAATATATAAGGCATTTTATTATAAGGCTTACCGCTTATAAAGTCATTTTGCTAGAGATCACAGCTAAGTTCATCTTTGACATACTTAATTTAAGAAATAATTTTACTTGTACACTTTCATTATATAAAAAAAGTCAATAATTGAGGTATGCACTTTGTAAAAGTATATTTTAAATTTCTTATTGCTGAAGCAAACCTTTATCTTACCTTCGCAAACTATAGATCATGTATAAATGAAAATTTTTACTTGCAACTCATTTTTAGTCATTAATTAAGGTCTTTTGCAACCTTCTCTAGTCTCTAACTCATGAATATTGAGTGCTCTTTTAAAATGTAATATGCATTATATGTTTGAAAACGAGTAAAGTAAAAATAATTAAAATTGTGGCCAAGTTAATCATGACCTGAAAAAATAAAAGGACTTTTTATAGAGAAAGGAGAATAAGGCGTACGTAGCTGGAGGGAAAAGAAAGTGAAAGAGAGAAGGAACCTTCTCGGATTCAACTGATAAAAGTGATCCCAAAATGTAGAATAAGTCCACTTGCAAACATTTTTGTAAAGTATTACAAGATGATGACAACTTTATCACCACAAGATTTGTATTACTAAAACAACAATGATTTTTGTGTACAAAACCTTACGAACGTGTAATAATCAATTTCTTGATTTTTGTGTACAAAACCTTACGAACTTTTTAATTGTCATTTCACACAAATTTATTTGTAATATTAGTTAATCAGTAATTTTCTTGATACAATTTGATATATAATAACTTTGACGTAAACCCCTTATCCGTACGTGGTCCCTTTGTTCAATTTTCTATTTCTACTAACACTAAATATTTACAGTGATTTTTCTAGCAGTGAAAAACTATTTAAGACGAGATTAATAATTTTTTGTAAGTAATTTGGAACAATATTCGCTGGATTTTTTTAATTTTTAAAATGTATTTATATGTGCATATAAAATTTAAAAATTAAGTGATAAGTAAATAAAAATATATATAGCTTATGAAATATATATAATGTTAAAATAATACATAGGTAAATTAGTTTGATCGATATTCATGTTAATGTAGCATGCAATTCCCAACAAAAGTGAAATAAAACCTGTCTTATTTTTTTGTTTATATAAAAGCTATATATTGTCTTATTCCAAAAGTAAGGCCCAATATTCAGATAAATCGTCCTTTACCCTGACATGTTATAAATCATGTCTTCTACAGGCAATAAAGTTAAAAAAAAAAAAATACTTAATAATAGGTAAGTGAAGTATTACACATTGGCTTAATGAAGGAGTTAGGAGTAACAGTGGTTCTTTGCGTTATTCGATTTGTCTGTGGTAGGCAGCGAGAATCAAATTCCTCTCAAGACCTTTCGAAAATGATTTGTGCTATTTTAATATACCTTCTAAAGTTTGATTGCACTCCAGCGTTTTTCAGTTTCCACGAAGTTTCAATAATTGACGCTAGCATGTATGGCAATTCAGAATTTTGTCCACCGAAGCACATTAGCAAAAAGTAGAAAAAGAGGAAGTACATTCATTGACTCTTCTCCATCACACTTTGAAGCACCAAAGTGTAAAGAAAAGGCTGGTAGATCTACAAGAACAAGAGCCTTGTTAGATGAGAAATTATTATTTAGTATGAAATGACATGTTTTTTCTTTTTTTTTTTTTTTATACCAATTTTCAATTTTCATGTAATATATAAATTAAAAATATGACTTAGTGTTATATAGAGATGGATGGAAATCATATAATATGAGATGATGTAATAATTTATGTCCTGGGATATTGATATTGGTTACATTACATAACATTACATGATGGAGCATGCATTTACGTTGTCTTCACTGAAAAGGGACATGTATTTCTCTTCTGTCTCAGCAGATGGTGTAAATGTTTGGACGTTTCGAACATAGCCGGCGGGTGCCCTTTTGTCATAGACGCCGGAGGCATGAGGATATGTCACAACATGCTGTGGAACATAAGGCCAAAATTCAGCTCTTTTCTTCCCAGTTCTCTTTACCCTATTCAACACCTTGTTTGGATCAACACAACCATTCACTGTCACCCTGCTTTGCTTTCGGTTTATCTCCACAGTTTTTACTCCTGCAAAGCACATGCATGCCTTTCATTATTAACCTTAATATATAATTTTCTATAATGCACATTTAATATGTGCTTTTCATAATATTTAGTTAATTTGTTTTGCTTCTCATCATTTTCTTGTTACAAATCACATATCTCAAAAGCTTAAGTACTCAAATGCTCTTTACGGAAGCACGAAGCTTGAATATTGTACATGTGCATCGAAATTCAACTCGAAGATTATGAGAATTTAAATATAAACCCCTTGATCATACGGATTATGATATCATGATATAAATTAACTATCCAAAAACTTAAAATATCGAATAAAGACATACAAATATTTATATATATATTAGGTATCTAATATAGACACACACATATATATAATATCTAATAATAAAACTTGGATTAGAATTTAGAACCTTTGATTGTCGCCACTGCATTTCTGACTTTTCGTTCACAGCCATCACAGTCCATTTTGACTTTGATCTCAACTGTCTAAAACGAAGAGCAACATGTGAGGAATGAATGATATATAATATAGGTAGCTAGCTGAAGCTAGAGGAATGAAGCTAAGGAAGGAAAAGAAAGAGTTAAAAAAAAGTGTGGGGAAAGAAGAGAGCATAAAAGGAAAATGGTAATTAAGGGAATGGCTACCTGCATTGTTTTGGTCTTTGGGTTGGGAACTGTGCAAAAGTTGGAGATGATGTAGTGAAGTGCACCCATTTCCTTTCCAAAAAGCAAAGGGCAAAGGAGGCGGGGAGAGTGAGTGAGTGAGAGAGAAGACAGGCACAAATCAAAACATGAGGGCGTGGTGTTTATATAGGAAACTAAAGATTCACAGCTGGATAGAGAGAAAGTTGAACTTCCAAACCACTGTCTAGAACATTAAATTATTATAATAAACAAAAAAAATTGTAGTGGACATATGTGCCCATATAAAGCTAGATTAGTGGTTCATAAGAACATGAAAGATATATGCTTTAAAATTGCTCTTGTGGTGCCATGTTTTATTGAAAAGTAAAAACAATTGTTTAAAATCTACGCAGAATTAGAAAAAGTGATTTTATGTTGCCTTTCTTTTTTGTCAGTCTGTATCCCTTCCTTTCCAACATTCCATACATCCATTCCAAATTATACGTTGTGATTTAAGGTAACGTATACATCCTAAAAATATTATTTTGATTTTAAGGTAATTTTTACTTCCTAAAGTATTATTTATTATAATAAATTAACTTTTAAACTAAAATATTTGTTAAAAAATCAAATTAATTGACTAAAAATATGATTCAATAAAAAATATAGACCATGTACACCTAATGTTAACGTTATATATTGGATGTGATTTAAGTTCATTTGTATAGTTTGTGTGAGAATTATTTATAATGTTTTATCTTTTTAATTATTTGGATAAAAGAGCTTAGTAATATGGTGTTTAATTCTTTTTTTTTTTTGTATAATGATGACAATGAGAATGAAATTTAAATTCTCATGTATATATAGTTCAAACTTTTTATCACTAACTCAATTTTTGGAAATTTAAAATTTAGTTTTTTTATGTCTTTATCATTAGTTTATTTATTAATTTAGATGTTTTATGAGTTCTAATTTGAACAATGTTTTTATTAAAAGAATTTAATATAATCATAAATTAATTAAATATTTAGATCAACCACTATTAAATAATTAGTGACATTGCTAAAAAATAATTTAAAATAACGAGCATTTTGAAATAGGTTAAAATTTTTTTAAAAATAATTTATTTGATAAAATTCATTAAAGAATAAGTGAAAATGGATTTTTTTAAAATAATTTGTAAAATCTCCATTAATAAATTTTTAAGAACTCAATACTTCAAACAACAAAAATGAAAGAGAAAGAAGATGATTAAAAAGAAAATGTTGCAATCAACCAACAATCTCAACAAAATGATAAATATAATTTTGAATTTGTTACTCAAAATTTAAAAATCTTTTATAAAAATCGGAAAGATTCACTCAATAATTAAAGAAAAACAAAATTCAACTTTTAATCTTTACGAAGAGTTCAGTCTCAAATCTCATTTTAAATTTTTCGCATAAACATTTGTAAAGGATATTTAAGCACCAATAAATCTAATTAAGGAAGCTAAACACCTTTCAAGTCACAAAAATCTTACATGACCAAGGATTTAAAATTCACCAACATGAACTAACTCCTGAGAATAAAAACTATGCTTATCATGGTCATGCCTAAGTTCTTTGAGTGTGAACTTCTTTAAGAATGAGTAAAAAAATGCACTATCAATTAGCCACACTGTTTTTTCATTTATTATTTTAGTTGCCAAGTCTGACAGCAATCGATTTTTCAATTGCTATAACTACTCCTGTTTAATTTATTTTTTAATTTGGCTCAAATTGATGAGCCTTGGTTTCTCCTTCTTCATGGCCATTGAATGCATGTTCTTAATGTTTCTTTCTAATTCTTCTTGCATTACTTGATTCCAAGCTTATCTTCAAGTTCTTTGCACGGAGCTTCAAGTTTACTCTTGGTATCTCATCCTAGATATCTCTATCTTCACTTTCAATCGATTATTGAATTAATAAGCCTATTGAAGTATTACATGACCATTGTGTGCTAACAAAATTAACATACTAATTGACAGGTAGGGAGAAACAATAAGTTATTAAAATATTAGAGTTTATGATTCTTTTAGTTCCTAAACCTGTTAGAATTTTTATTTAGATAAAATATATTTTTAATTTTTATATTTTTTAAAATTTTTGTTTTCAATTTTTAAACTTTAAATATTTTAATTTTTAAATTTATAAAATATGTGTTTTATTTTTTTTTTATTTTCAAATAATCTACAAATACATGTAAAAAATTGAAATATGTATTTTATAAAATTTAGAAACTAAAATATTTAATATGAAAGTTTGAAGACTAAAGACACAAATAAATAAAAATATAGAAATTAAAAATATATTTTATCTATTTTATTTTAGTTACTGATAATTTTTATACTAAATTACATCTCTTAATTTATTTTCGATATTTATTTTTATGCTTAGTTTGCTAAAGATTAGAAAAATAGAATAAATAAAAATAAAATAGATGGTAAAAATAAATAAGAAATAAAGTAAAAATAAAATATTTTATTAAAAATAAATAATTAAGATATAAGAAAATAGATAAAGATATGAGAGAGGAAAAAAAAAATAATACAAGTGAACTCGTAATTTTTAAACTTATTTTCTATCTTTTTCCTTCGTATCAAACAACAAAGAAAAACTTCATCCTTCCTCATCTTTTCAATTTCCATGCTATCAAATATAGGCTTAATTCTTTAACTTTTTCTCCCATTCTTCAAGAAACTAAAAATATGGATAAAAAAAATTAAAAGATTAAAATCAATAAAAAAAGTTGATGGATTGAAAATTGAAATTTTAAATTTTGAGTTTGACTACGAGTATTTTATTTTTATTTTTCAAATGTCAATTTTAAAACAAAATGTGTTTGATGAAAATAAAGTTGAAATATTTTTATATTAATTTTCAAAACAATTTTTTTTGTGAATTTTGTTTTTAGTTTTTAAAAATATATTATTCCTACATTTGAAAATGATCCTTTTTACTATCATTATTAGTATCACTATTGTTGTTACTATTATTATTAACATAACACCATCATCATTGACATTGCATTGCTACTATCGATATCACCACTACTGTTATCATTGATATTGTCATTATTATTACTGTTATTATTGTGATTATCGTCACCATTCCATTATCATTGACATCACTACCACTAGTATTACCAATACCACCATAGTCACTACTACTAACATTGTTAGTAACAGTATGGTGACTAGTATCAACACTATTGATATTAGTATTGTTACCACTACAATAGACAATGTTATTGTCACTATTGAGAATAATATTGTTGTTATTATTGTTATTATTATCACCACAAAAATATATATTTAACTAATTTTAATAGGATTAAAATTTTAAAAATAATTTTATTTTAAAACTAATTTTTAAAAAAAATTATAATTAAATTTAAAAGATTAATTTTTAAATTTTTAAAATTTAAAATTAAAAACTAATTATTTTAAATTTTTAAAAATTTACAACTAAAAATTATCCAAACGAATTCTTAGTGTAAACTATAGATTATTAGTGTATCTTAAATTATTCTCAAGGTAGTAACATGTAAAATAATATGGTTCCAATAAGAACTTCATTGGGTTAAACTCGTGAATATCCCACCCCTACAAATCCTTAGTAAAAATCATGCGTAATGTGTATATATATACATAGTATTAACGTTGAATTTTTTATACAAATATTTAATAAAAGTTTATAACATTATCTCATCATAATCACAAACAAAATGATGTAATAAAATTTTCCTTTTTAAACATAAATAAGTTATATATGTTCCTTTTGCATTAGAATAAAAACATTTATTTTATTTCTTTTTAATTGACATTGAGTTTTTTTTTTACGTTAATACAAAATATAAAGAACTAATATTATTTTATTCAATCGTTCACCCATTTAAAGTGATTTATCTTAAACAAGCCACGGATGACTTTGATATTAAATCATATATGATTATCTTACTCATTTTATGCATATATTAGGTTAATTATTTTATATTTATAATGTTTTTTCAAAGTTTGTATTGTTTTTAAAAAATAGAAAATGAAAAACTAATTACAATTTTGTTACACGTTATCCTTTTCATTTGATTATGTATTTTTATCTATCTTTTATTATTTTGCATTTAATGTAATATGATTTATTTTTTCTTAGTCTTTTTTATAAGATATAATTTTGAAGAAACTTATGATTTTTAGTACAAGAAATTTTATAATTTTTATAAAATTATTATTTTTTCTTATATTTTTTTATTAAAGATTATGAATATGTATATTTTTTTTATTGAAATAGAAATCTTTTGGTAGTAATATATTACAAAGAAACGATGATTAATAAAAATAAAATTAGTAGGTTGATAATATTTTTAAAAAATTAATAAAATTAACTTACTTTATTACTTTTATTAGTTTGTATTATTGTTGTTCAAAATATCTTGTAAAAGGAACCAGATAGAGTATTATTTTTTAAAATAATAATAATAATATTAATACATAAATAAACTATTATTAATTCAAGGTATAAAGTTTTTTAAAATAATTTTCTATCTTACTCCTGCTAAAACATTATTTATTCCAAAAGACACATTTTATGTATTTTGGATAAATTCTTTTTAGTCAATAATTATAACTAATTTTTTAAATTTCTAAGATGTGTTTAAGAAATGATATCTCTCGATATATGATCCTTGAGACGCATTCTATGTATGACCGTTAATGATAAAAAAGACATTGGCTTTTATATTGAAGCAACTTCAATTTAAAACTTTCACTATAAACGTATATCATTACATTTAATTTTGATTTATTACTAGTAAATCGTCTTTAAAATGTGATGAATATTTTTTTAGACAAAATACATACTTTCATATTATATATATATATATATATACATATATTTTAATTTATAATTTCATTCTCTGTTTTTCTGTTTAGTTTTTAATATTTTATTTTAAAGGTATTATTAGTACTTTTTATGTGACAATAATACCGTTAATTATGTTGGCATTACTAGTGAAA
The DNA here is from genome assembly GCA_026544285.1 of Pachyrhizus erosus. NCBI lineage: Eukaryota > Viridiplantae > Streptophyta > Magnoliopsida > Fabales > Fabaceae > Pachyrhizus > Pachyrhizus erosus. The sequence goes on along the minus strand of JAMLFT010001089.1, from coordinate 12,505 downwards.
TAACAATATTGTGAGAATAAAATAAATAAGTGAAAAAAAGTTAGATAAATTTAAAACAAAAAGAAATTGAATTTTAGAATTAAGGAAGTAAAAAGATGAACGTATATATTGTGTTGACATCAATTTTTTTTTTTTAATTATGATAACAACTGTTTGGTATGTCAAGTTTGATTAGCAAATTTTATAGACACGCAATCAATTAAACATATATATATATATATATTGTATTGAAGTTGTATATTGAGTCAAAATTAAATTTCGAAAGTAAATTATATAACTTATCCTAGAATCGGAGAGGAGAATAAGTGACCTAACTAAAGTGCAAAGTGGCTATATCTTTCAAACCCTAAAAAATGGGGAAACAAGAAGAAAAGCATTATCCAACCCCACATATACAGAACAAAACCACCGCCCAAGGATCAAAATTCTCTGTTGACTCGGAACATTTTTGTGCTTTTGGTTTTTCTTCTCTCGCATTTTGGCAGGCAGATATTCATCCCTTCCATGTTTTGGATTTTTATCAGTCCTTTTCCCTTTCCCTATATAAGCATTTTTTTAATAACATTTTTTATTTTAAAAAAACATTGTAGTAAAAAGTATAATCTTTTATTATTATTATAAAAAATTTTCTTATATGATTTTAGTAAAATTAGTTTTTTTTAAAAAAAATTCAATAAAAAATTTATATGGAAAAATATTTTAGAAATAAAAAAAAATAATTGCATTAAAATAAAAGTTAAATACTTGACCCAGGGGCTGGAGGTCTGATGAAGCTGGATTAGGAAATGAATGTGCTGATTATTATTATTATTATTATTTGGCTAAAGTTGGAGTCTGGAGAAGATTGTCTTGAGTTGCATTATGTTGGTCCTGATGGCATCAGTTTTCTCTGGGGAGGAGGAATTGAATTGAAGCTAAAAGCATACATCTGAAATGTGAAGTGAAGCAAAGAAAGATGTACATATACACACCACTTGTAAAGCATCAATATTTCTTGTTCCACCCATCCAATTAGCTTTAGCTTTACCATTCAATCTCTCCCCTCTCCCATCCATCCATTCTATATATTCAAATTAATAAGCAATTAATTAATTCCACCTAGTATTAAAAAAACCACCATCAGTTCTATTTTAATATAAAAAATGGCTAGAAGCAACTGTCTATACTTTTTTTTTTATATTTTTAAAATTATTAAACTATTAATTACTTTCAAAGTTTTCTATCTAAATTTAAATTTTCTTTTTATTCTTATACTCCAATTTGATATCTTTTATTTCTTTAAATTCACTCTTTTCATCCTAAAATGAACTATTTCTATTATTTACTTGTTTACTTTTTGTATACTTTTTTTTTACAATTTTAAATATATCTTAAAATAATTTAATTTAATTATATATTAAAATTCTTGATACATGTCTTTAATTTTTATAAATAAGAAAAATTAGGATAAATAACTATTTTAATTTTTGAAAGTGTAAAATGTTGACATTTTATTTCTTAAAAAAAGAAATTATCGATTTGATTTTTAAGTATAAAAAAGTATAATATTTTAATTTTATCATATAATTTAATAAAAATTAATCCTTAAATTTTATAATTTATTATTAAACAAACTTTAAATATTAGAACTTAATAATAAAATAATATTGTAAAAACTTAATAATATAACTAAAATATCATATTTTTTTAAATTTAATGACATAGTCAAATTATTAACATGTAAGATTTTTAGAAATCAAAATAATCATTTTATTCAATCAAATTATTTATATCAAGTTGAACTAAAGACTAGACTTGAGTCACTTCACAAGGAGTCTCTTCTATTCCGTACAGATCACCAAAAGAAAATGTTAAATTTGCCAAACATATAAGCAACTTCACTACCTAACTCTAAGACTAAACCAATTATAAATTTTGACTGTTACAAAGTTAGTATCCTAATGGAATCATAAATTTCTTATTAAATTAAAATTATATAAAACTCAAATTTAATGATATAAAAACCTCATTTGTCAATGAGCTAAGAAAATAAAATAATTATTATTTAAAAAATAAAAATTTAAACACAAGGCATCAAAGAGAGAGAGAGTATAAAGAGTGTGTGGATAAAATAAATGAATAAAATAGGCCAATTTATCCGAGAATACAAAAATGGATGGGATAAAAGAAGACCCGATAAACAAAAAATGGGGCTCTGAACTTTGAACAATAGCTAGCTATTCATTACATTACACACTACACTTACCACAACAACAACAACCATTTCAACGGTGAGTTTTCTTCTTCAACGTTTTATGGTTCAAAATCAATTTTACTCACAACCAAACCAGTACTGAGTAACTGCACGTCTTCCTTCACCCAGGTTCCGATCAGAAGTAGAAATTTCTCCACATTTTGTTATAGATTATTAATAATTAATTAATTAATTAATTAAAGAATAAATGTTCAGTGGAACCCTAACTCTCAATCAATCGACCAAACTTGTATAGCTGCACCACACTCTGATAGATCTTCTATTCGTCGTTCTCGACCCTGCAAAACGCAATTCATTGCTGTTGAGTTATTTTCTCCTTGCTTTGGAAGATTTTCCACTTTGGTGTGTTTTTTTAACATTAGTTTCAAACTTAAATTCTAAGCAAGTTTCAGCCTGTTTACTGTACATTATATATACGATAAAATTGGTGCTTATCTATACGTTTTGAGGATGTGATTGGGCCAAATACCGTTATAAAGGTGAAAACCAGTTGAGTTCATAGGATTAAATTAATTGTGCTTTGTTTTACACTGTTATTAAGTGTGATTTTTTCTTTTTCTATTTATTCCGAAAGCATAAGTTTTGTGGGCATAAAATTGGGGTTTGCCCAAGCTCTCTATTTGCCGCCACCCCCTTTTAGATCAGTTTTCAATAGAAATGTGGTTGAGTTGTTTGACAATTTGAACTCTTTTCTCTTAAATTCTCATATAGCCAAGCGATCAAATTGTTACCTGATTTATTTTGGCAGAATTGAGTTATTTCTTATTAGCCTCCCATCCAGTGAGACACCGGATTCAGTAGGATAAGAATTTATCAAGAGTAGAATTGCCTTGTGAAATCTGTTTCTGTCTGTTGTCAAGTGCATCAAATATAACTGGTTAAGATTCTCTACTCAGGTGCATGGCAATGGTGATCACTTCTGTTCATACCACACTATTTGCCAGGGCCTCTTTCTTTTGCCAAAGTAATGGCCTAAGAAGCTTTAGATTGCGTTTTCCTTTCTCATCTTCAGCTGCTTCTGTCTCCACTCACAATCTTTCAAGGAAGAACTGGAAGCAGCCAGTGTTATCAGTGTTGGATCTTGGCGGAGTCAAGATAAGCAGAGAAGGTACTTTGGGTATTGCTTGTTGTTTTTCTTTTATATATGAATGTTTGTTGTCTTATAAATGCTTATTTGAGCTGTAATCACAAATTATGATCCATAAACTAAGCTTTGAAACCTGGCTAGTTATCTAATATTTTCATTTTTTCTTTAGTTTTGAATCATTTGATTCACTGACAGATGTTCTATACAACCACTAGTTGTGTGATAACTTTTTAGGAAAATGTCCATGACTATGACTTATTTGCACACTTTTTGCGAGTGAATGTCATTTAAGTCATACTATTTAATTTTTACATTTTGATATAATTGCTATTATAGAAGTGACTGGGATGTTGTGGGCGGTGTATAACTTGCTTTATTTATTCTACTTCTTTTACTTTCTATATGCCTTTACATTTGTGGTGTTGCTTTATGCTAATGTTTTAGTTGTTTATAAAATTCTTATAATTTCTGATTCATGGTCTTCTAGATGTGGTGAGGGATGATCCTACAAATAATGTGCCATACAATATATTTTCAAAACTTGGAGTGCAGCTTCACATGAGGGATCAACACCCTCTTGGGATACTGAAGAATGCAATATACAAGTATTTTGACACAAATTATTCAAATAAGTTCAACAAGTTTGATGATCTTTGTCCTGTTGTTTCAGTGAAGGAGGTATGGGAAAATAAATTGAAGAATTAGGTGCCGTTTGCTCCTATTTGATGCATTGAAATTATTAGCCGTTACTTTGTTTCACACGTGTTGATACACTATTTTCTATTCATGCATTTAGTTCCTTCTATATTTGTGCCGATTATTCTTTTTAGTATTTCATGTCAATGAAGTTCTCTATTTGTCATTTGGTGTTATTCAAATTCTGCAAGTAAACGATATTTGTGGAATATCAGATTACAGATTTCAGTTTTTTTAAGACCAATAAGCTTTTGGAGTTTAAATCCTTAATAAAGCCTCTAAAAGGGAAAGAAAAGTACTTTGAAAGTAATTGATACTAATTTGTTTATGAATTTATTTTATAAATTACATATGTTTATCCCAGTGATATTATATATTATTTCTTTGATATGAACTCACAAAGCTGACTAGTAAAGGAAACAGTGCTTTTACTTTGGCTTTAATGGATGGTCTATTCACTGATGATTGAGTCAATTGACCTTCTATTTTTCCCTTGCTTTACAAGGCTTGTTTTAAAACTTGTTGCAATTACCCTGCCGACTTATAACATGCTTGGTAGCTTTTTATCAAATGGCTCTTCAGCCCTTTCATGGTGCCACTTTTGATGAAATTATATCTTCAGTCTTGTACATGGTGTTGCATTTAATCAAATGATTTAATTCTTCAGTTGTTTTTTGTCATGCTATTTAACCAGTAACTGCAGATTCTTTAATCCTTTCCTTTTGGAAAGTTATATAAAACAGAGGAAAAGGGGGGTAAAGAAAGAATGCTATTCAAAATGGATGACTATAGTAACATTGTTTGTACATGACTGCATATATAAGAAAACTACTAATGCTAGCTTTTGAGTATAATTTTACTTTATTTCTGATAGTAAACAAAAGTTTCTGATGCATCAACTGTATTTACAGGTTAAATGAAGTTCAAGTTTCACAATCATTCATTTAAACTAATATAGTTAATTATTGAAACCTCAGTTAAGAATACTGCCATCTCTCCTCAGCTCTGCCAATACAGTACTTCTATCCATTGTTTTTATCCCATTCATTTTGATTGCTTATCTTATCACTTCTTTTTGGTTGATAATATGGTTTAACTCTGTGGTTGGGTTTCTCTGTGACATTCTTCTTGCTGAATTTTGTTGAGGTCTCGGCTCCTTAATATCTTTTTCTTGTTACAGAATTTTGATGATGTCTTGGTTCCTGATGACCATGTAAGTAGGAGCTATAATGATACTTACTACATAGATCCTCAGACCGTTTTAAGGTGCCACACAAGTGCTCATCAGGCAGAATTATTGAGAAGTGGATACACTCATTTCCTTGTTACAGGAGATGTTTACCGCAGGGATTCAATTGATTCAACTCATTATCCCGTCTTCCATCAAGTATGTCCCCATATGCAGTAACTGGCCTAATCTAATGATTATTAACTTTATATAATTTCATCTTTTTTATTATGTAGATGGAAGGCTTTCGGGTTTTTGTTCCGGAAGAATGGGAAGCATCTGGAATGGATGCCACATTATTTGCAGCTACAGACTTAAAGAAATGCCTTGAGGGTCTAGCACGTTATTTATTTGGTATTTCCAAATGGCCAATATACACATTTCATTTCCAGTTGCTGCATTTTGATAATGAATGAGGATTTGTAAGATGAGTTAAAGTAAAAAAAAAAATAATCAATTTAAGTTTGCTAGATGCTTCATCTTTATTTGCATATACATCAATACATGCATTTTCCATTGTTCACGACAAGATAAAAACACTTTCAAAAGGCTATGAAGAGGAGAAATTTACTTTTTGACTTTTGACTTAGTGGAGATGGATTCAAGTTGTGGAAACATCCTCTTTGAGGGTAAGGTTGTATACATCTGACCTTTGTAGAAGAGCTCACAATGGTAGGAGCCTGGATGTGTTTGGCTGCTATTTATGTTACAACTTAGTTGGTCAACATTATAAAAAGAAAATTGTTTACAATAATATTAACAAAATACATGTGTATAATTTACCTAGTCTTCCTTAATGCACTATTTGATACAGAGGGTAGGGGAAATGAACACATTTACTATTATGTACTTAGAATGGTAAATTAAAGCTCTTAGATTAAGAACTGTCTAGTCTAATTAGTGTAAAAGTTTCACTTGCCTCCACATTCCCCAATTTTGTGGGGAGCCAAAATTAATCAAGGAGGTAGTTTAGCTCCGTTCATCTCCCTCAAACTGAAGTCTGAAAATTATGTAAGTGATTTTATTTTTTTAAATGGCCTCTTTACACTTCAAGCAATGTTTTTAGGTTAAAAGAAAGATATATTTCAACTGCAAGTTATTGTGAAATTGGAATTTTTAATTCTTGAGCTAAAGTAAAACTCTGTTAACAGGAAAGTGGAAATATTAAATATTTTATGATGATATTTTCATTGCAATGCTAAAATGCTGAAGTTGTTTCTACAAGAAATTGTATACACACAGCGTCTAGTTATGAACTTTTGATTCCTTTGAAGCCAAGCATAATTTGCAAAACTATGTATTTGTAACTTTTTCCCTTTTACTGTTTCAGGTGCTGTGGAAATGCGTTGGGTGGATACTTATTTCCCATTTACTAATCCATCATTTGAGCTTGAAATATATTTCAAGGTATGCTATGCATACTTATCTCTGTAATATGATGCCAATAATTGTTGTGTACTAGTATGGTTAAAAAATAATATGAAAAGAAGATTGTGCATTATATATAAAAATTCTGATTCATTGAAGTGCACTAGATTCATCCCAAATTGATTTTGACCTTTCAAATTTAAAATTTTATCATCACCATATTTGACTATTTTATACGTGGGGTTAAAATTTGCAGACTTCTTAATCCTTGCCCATCCACAGCAGATTTTTTCTTCTTAAAAACACAATCGATGGCAAGAGACTGGATTTCTAACTCAGGTTAGAATCTATCTCTTGATAGCAATACTACATAGAAACACATAACTAAGATAAAGACAGAAAGCCAAGGGAAATAATTCCTTGTATATGCATTTATATTTTCTACTAATGAATTAGGGAAAGTACAACTATAATACATACAATCCGTATGCTCAATACATCATAACTTTGTTACTCTTAGTTTTTAACAATCTTATCATCACCCTAGCTGTACTTTCACTTCTTTCATTCTAATATGGCATATATCATCTTGTAAGCACAAAGGCATGGTTCCATGGAACACATCTCTAATAAGGTCCTTCTAGCATATGGTATATATCATCTGTTAAAAAATAAAAAAATGGATAAAAGCTTCTTATATTAAGCATCAGGTAGCATTTGGTGCATGGAGAAAATGGAATGGAGCAATTTTGTTCTCCTTGGTTCCATGCTTCCACCCTTATTGTGGAACTAAAGTGTTCCACCTTTTTAACCTAATGCCATTTTGTTCTATTTAAATTTTAATGTCTTATTCTCTACTTAATGCTACTTTAGTCATTGCAAACATAATAGAAAACTGGTAATTTATCAAACTCTTACCATATTTCAATTAAAATTGCAAAAATTTTATGAATAAAAATAAAATTATAGGATGCAGGATAGAAAGTTTTTCATGGTGTTTAAGAAGTATCATATTCACATGTATCCAACATAGGTATGTGCGTTTTATATTCTTCCTAAATTGGAGAAAGTTTCTTGGTTTCCAAAGTCTTTATTCTTTCTAAACTAAATGTGTGTTTTTGCATCATTAATTAAGCTAAGGTCCCTTGTATGGTACTCTCATTTGGATGGTGATACTGTGTTGGACTGATATTGGGATCTGTTGCAGATTTGGAGGACTTGCAGGCATTATCTCCTATATTTTATTTGTTTCAAGTAATTTAGAGTAGAGACTAATGTCACCTTTTACAAATGAGGGTTGGCTCAAATGGTATATGTTCACTAAAACATTCTCGGGTTCAATTCCTCCCATGATCCTTTAGTAGTAGGTTATCTGTGAGACCTTGCTGGGGCTTGTGGCAATGCCCTGACCTTGGAATTAGTTGCCAAAAAGATTAGTGGTCTATTAGTTTTGCATTGTTCTGCTACAAGGAGTATTGGAACAGGCTATCTGGCTTTATGTGTAGATTTGTAATGTCTTTGCTTCCATATTGTGCAGTTGTTGGATTGCAATGCTATAACTTTTCAAAATATCTCACCTTTGGTTCTTGCTGGATACAATGTTTCTTCTTAGTTTCTTCAATAGATTATTCTTATACCAGAATCCTAATCAGATAGACATGTTTTTCTTAAAGTCTAGCATGGCCAAAATATTTAGATTAGGAAGTTGTTTATGAGTAATTGAGAGTAGGACTAGAATCTGGAGGGGAATAAATCACATTTGCATCACCCCACTACTTATGTCATTACTAGTGAGTGCATACGACCATACACCTTTTATCCAAGTTGAATTTATGAAGCAACAGCTTTACTAATGAATGATTTCATGGGCAGCTATCCATAAGTCATTTATTCCTATGCTTGATTTATTTCTCTTCACCTGTCCTTTTCCCTCTCAATTGTTTTGTAATAATATTAAGTAATGTTTAATATATCTTTTATTGCAGGAAAAGTGGTTAGAAGTTTTGGGGTGTGGAGTGACAGAGCAAGAGATTCTGAAAAGAAATGGGAAACCTGATAATGTTGCTTGGGCTTTTGGCCTAGGGTTGGAGAGATTAGCTATGGTTCTATTTGACATACCTGATATTCGTCTCTTTTGGTCAAATGATGAGCGATTTACCTCCCAGGTATTTCATGGATATGTTCAACAAGCATCCTTTAATGCTGTCTCTTCTTTTTCCTGGTTGCCATATGTGATGTGACTACAAGAATTTATGATGCAGTCATCTTGAGAATCAAAATATTTTTGCTTAGTTCTTTTGTATCATCTTCTCTAATGTATTGCATATGCTTGCTTGTTGATTTTATATACAGTTTTCCAAGGGTCAGTTGGGAGTCAAATTTAAGACGTTTTCAAAGGTAACATCCACCTGTCCAAATGTGTGCCTGCCCTTGGGTGTCTATATTTGTTATCACTTTTCTGAGTATGTTCATGTCTAAGATATCTCTTATTCTTGCAATATATGGCTGCAATTGAAACTTGAAAGCTGGATGAGAATGATTCATGTGATTGAAAGTTAAGATGGTCCACAAAAATGGTTATATAAAACTCGTTTTCTGCAATGAGAAAGTTTGGTGGGTTTTGTTGGCCTAATCTTTAATTGTAAGATATGGTTAGCCTTAGACCTGCATATGTCCATGGATTTGATGCTTCACATGTTAAAGGCCTTGTCATAATCTAATTTGGACTCAGTTAGTTATTTTAAACTAACAATATATATATATATATTTTATGCATTTTAGTTTTATTCTTGTCATATGATACTCGTCTTTTATGTAAAATCTCAGACCAGAAGGCATTATACTAAGCATTCAAGCATCTGGTTGGTTATGTTCTCTGCATGTCTGACTGTCTTGTTATTGATCCTGAGTCTTGAATCTGGAGGAATTTTAGTTTTATTTCAGTGGACACATTGCTAAAATCTTGAGAACATTCCAATTTTTGTGATTGTCTTTGCAGTATCCTCCTTGTTACAAGGACATGAGTTTCTGGATCAGTGAATCATTTACCGAAAACAATCTGTGTGAAGTTGTTAGAGGGATAGCCGGGGATCTTGTAGAGGAGGTACATCTTTGAATAATTTGGGCAGAACTTTTTTGTGACATTTTACTTTTTTTTTTGGATTCACAATTAGCTGCTTTTTTAATGTTCAATGGCAACAAAGTGCATATGAGATAAGCTGATCTAGTACCATCAACTAGGGTTGATAGTATTTTTGGATGCAGCATCTTTTACTTCAGAATAAATCATCAAATTAACACCCAAATTATAAGCCTACTAGAATCGTTCGACCAGAAGCTTAAAAGGTCACTTGCCATAATATTTTATTTGCCGATATTAATATGAAAAGGCAAACCTTGGTTCTTTTTAAGGAATAAGTTGCTAAACCAAATCAAAGACTAGAAATGGCCTTTGCAATCCCATATTGACAGACAAATAACATTTATCTTGATGAGTTCTATGTAGGTGTGCTTGGTCTTATGTGATCTGTAAAGTAGGTTCCTATTCTCTCCCAATGAAGCTACTAAATATAGAGGAAGACTTGCTAGAACCAAAATCCTTTGAGTAGGTGGTTGGCATTCATTATTTTAAGACCGTGTTTTGTAGAGGCTTTGACGTATGTTGGCAACAAGTTCCTACTCCTGCTAACTAAGTTACGAGCAGAGAAATAGTTCTTGGCTACTTGTTCTCATATTCGAATTTGGAATATAAAACTTTCTGGGTTGAATCATTAAATTGAACAGCAAACTTATTTTTATTATGGTGCCGGATAAAAGAACATATACGCAAAAGTTTTGGGGAGTTGGTATTGTTTTACAGAAGAATACTCATTCTACTTGATTACAGCTATTGCTAGTGCTCTTGTTGTGATAATATAGAGTAAGTTGTAGAAAGATACTGATGTAGAGATAGAACACTGTTAGTGGAATAACTGAAGTGATTTGGACATTCATTATTCTACTGTATAGTGCTCAGTGAAGCTTAAGATAATGTGCATAACGTCTATTTAAGTTAATGGAGCATCTATTTAAAGTAGACTTTCACAATCTGTACTAGCATAACCGATCACCTATATATTGCCTTTGGCTACATACAATAATCCCTTAGCGGGTCCTCATCAGATGGATCTGATGGAATCACCACATTCCAATGTCTTTCACGTGGACACATACTTCAATATTCATGGCTGCCAAGAACAAAATCATGAGCAAAAAAGAGAGCTTTTGTTTTCTTTTCCTTTACTTGGCTTTTCAACTGTTTAGCCTCTTATTCTTTCTTTTCTCCATTTTTTTTTCTTAGATTAATCATTTAGTTTTTAACAGGATTATGACATCCTTTCCTGCTTTCATATGAGTGCTACATTAAGTTTGCTTCTTTTTCTGTTTTTGTTTTGCTTCTTAAAATTGCAGGTGCAATTAATAGACAATTTCACCAACAAGAAAGGAATGACCAGCCACTGTTATAGGATTGCGTATAGGTCTATGGAACGTTCTCTTACTGATGAGGAAATAAACGATCTGCAGGTATTAAATATAGTCAGTAATACCAGTGCAATCATAAATAGTCTAGATCTTGTGTTATCATATTTTGTTTTGGAAGTTACCCACACTTGTTTTTCCCCTTGTCAATGCAGTGGAAAGTAAGAGAACAGGTGCAGAGCAAATTGAATGTTGTCTTAAGATGAGCTTTAAATGCTGAAATTTACAGCTTTGCTGTATTTGATCTCAATTTTGTTTATGTATAGATCTTTTGCCTCCCTTTATAGCAACTGAACAGCGCTATAGTATTATTTAATTTCCACATAGTGAATATACACTACATAGCGAGCCATGGCTAGCCCAACAGGATTTATCTGTATTCACCATTTTCCTTAAGAACATAATATTGTCCTTTTTTTTTGGGGGGAAATGTTTTATTGTAAAATTGCTGGACCCCTACACACGAAATAGTATGTTCCCATCAATAAAATGTGTTTCATAACAAAGGACTGATACAATCTTTCGAAAAAAAATAAAAATAAAAGAATCCTCATTGCCAAACAGTGGGATTGTGGACGATTGTTTATACATTACAGATTCATCTAGTCTCAATGTAAGCAAGGATGTTTGGATTTGTGCTATTCAAGATATGCCAAAGAAAATATGTAATGACAGATGCTAAGTTTTTGTGATAATAAGAAAATCTAAAATCAATTCTTTTAAGGTTTTGTATAAACTTGTGGCTTATTTTCCTATTTTTCCTTGCTAAAAAGAAATCATAGAAGAGAAACATTTAGAGCAGAAAACCTACATATGACATCGTCTCATAGCGTGATAGCGAGTAAAAGAAAAAAGAGTAAACGACTTCATATATTTCAATAATTCTCTTTCCTATCACTTACCAGCAGTCCACATTTATAGATTAACCAAATCAATTGAACCACAATAGAGAACAAAGTCTAGGAACGCAGGAAGTTAAGAGCTCAATTTTCCTACCAACCAAATGAAGATAAATACAAACTTACCTAAATCGTGGGGTTAAACAATGAACTTAAATGAGATAACAGAATTTAGAATGAGCAAGCAAAATAGAAAGAAAGTGGTAACAAGACGGTTGTTGGTTGCAAAAGGAATTAAGAGAAGTAGCAGTCATTGGGGTGAGTTGTCAAAACAATTGTTTATTTTATTTTCTTATTATTTAATTTAACTTTCTTGTAATCTTATCTAATATTATCAAACGTCTTAGTTTAGTAATGTTTATTATGTAATTTTTTACTTGACAGTGAGGCTAAAACAACTTTTTTTTAAAAGAATAAAATATAAAATCTTTAAAATATTAAAATAAAAAATTATT
>JAMLFT010001088.1:14955-33438 GCA_026544285.1 Pachyrhizus erosus | reverse complement strand
ATTTATTTATTAAAATTAAAAAATTAATTAATTTAATTTAAAATATTAAATATATTTTAAATTTTTTTAAAAAACTAGCGTTGTGAACAAAATATACATATATTAATAAATTATATTTCTTTTACTAACATATCATTCTTGAATGAAAAAATATACACTATGTATGAAAATGAATAGTTAATATAATTTTAAAAAATAATTAATACATTATACATTTAGATTAGACCTTTTAATAAAGATTAAATTACACTTTACACTTGAATCTAATAATAATAAGGAAAATGTATATATTAAATTATTTTTTTAATGAGGCATCAAGTCGTTTTAAAATTTAATAAAAATTTACAGACTTGATCTATTAAATCAAAACTTTTAATTTAACAATATACTGTATCATCTAAGTAGACAAAATTAAGAGTTTCCCAACACAAAAAGAATCAACCTATTACAGAACCAATCATAAAATTTTGAAAACGAATAGAAAATATTGAGAATAAATAGTATTTTTAGTTTCCATAAAAATGGTCAAATTTAATGTTGGTCCTTAATCTCTATTTTTTTGTTTTGAAGAAGCAAAAATACTTTATTAAAATACATACGCTTGGCTAAAAGTAGGGATCAAAACAATACAAAATTATAAATCCAAAATCAAAGTAAATTCTGTCATTTTAGACAGTCCCTTACCCCCCTAATCTCCATATTTTAAAACCAATGATTTTAATTTGCTATTTTCTGAAAGGCAATGAAATTACAGTCACTTATGCAAACTTCGTTAGACTGTTTAATGATCCAGCCAGCACGTGTTATATGTAATGTTTTTTGTTCCTTTAAAATTCGTCAAACATGGTTTTGGTATCCGTTATTTGGTCGAATACTCAGATGTAATATCGGTTCCTATATTTTAACTTTAGTTCTTTCAATCTTCTAATTTCTAAAATACAGTGAAAGTAGTTCGTATACAATCTTTTGATAATATACAATCAACTAAAAATATTGAGAACCTTTATTCCATTCTTTAAAAAGAAAAAATGGAGGACATTAGAATAACCCAAGGTAAAAAATTAAAAAAAAATCTTTTGCTTAACTCCAAATTCCACTGTTACCAAAAATTAAAAAAAAAAAAAAGGAAATTCCAGTGGCAAATTACAATAATATTAAGACACAATTGTTAATTTTAACATACTTTGAATTAAAGTTTTAGATGAAGAAAGCATCAAAACGGCTAGTCCGGCCAGCAATAGCATGTTGATGCTGTGAATGTTCTTCTTCTTCTCTTTCTTTCCCTTTTCAGATACGGATGTAAAGGAGATATAGATGCTTTGTAATTATATCTACGAAAAGAAATGAGTAATATTAACATATAATATTTTTTCTGATATTTTATATAATATTATTTTTTGTATTATAATTATAAAGAAATTATTTGATATCTGTATTTTGCCTTTATCCTACTGGAAAAATGTTTTTATATTATCATTTAAACATAAATTGCTATTTATAATAAAAAAAAATATAATAATTATTTTAAAATATATTCAAAGTAAATTTTAATTGGTTGACATATTATAATTTTTTTATACTAATTGTACATTAAAATTAAACTTTTTTATTACATTATTCCGGTATTATTATTTTATATATATATATATATAATAGTCCATACGCCAAGTGTAAAGGTTATTCCACTGTGAGTTAATAAAAAATGTGATATGTAATAACTTTACTGATTTTTTATAATAATTATCTTAAAATTATATTATATTTATCAAAATTTCTATTTGATTAACAGAAAGAAATTGCTTACATCCTCTATACAAATTAAACCTTTTTTTTTAAAACATAATGTCTTTCTTATGCAAGGATTAGCGTACAAGATATCTTTATTTCTCCAAAAAAAGATATAAGGATTGATGTAAGGAAAACGGTGAAGCCACTCGACTGAGAAGATTACTGTGAAAAACACTGCACGCAAAAGAAATCGAAAATGAAAACATTTCACAAAGTACACTAAGGAAAGAAAATTTGAAACACAAATTTAATATAGTACAACAAATTATTTATAGCTATGTAAACTCCAAAAAAAGTATCTATTATCTCACATAAAAATCACAAATTTGTTAAACAAATGTAAAAAACCTTCCATTACTCTACAAAGCCAAATTTCACACTCAATATGTTATAAGAAATAATAACATTCTTTGTAAAATCCTTTCACATCTCTTCAGTTGTTTAGTTTTTTTGTCGTCTCAAAAATCTTTATTTACAGTGATAATGGATGACTTATAAAGACTTTTTAAATAAATGTCAATTAATTTCTTAGTAAAATTCAAAGAATCATCTTCTTTGGAAATTGCTGGTAAACATACATATCAATAATCACCACTGTTTCCTTATGAATTTGGTACAGTATATCCCAAAATTACTCACTTAAATTAATAATTGAAAATTTGTAATTGACATTCCCAAGAGTTTCTCTAATGTGACTTGTCATTTTACTCATTTGTGTATCCTCCAGCAGGTTCAATGTTTTGATTATTATTCATATTGAACAGTAGACGAATAGAAATCAGCAAGACAATAAAGCCCCACTGCACAGAAACATATTAGCACCACCAATTTAAACTTCAATATTGTTATCGATTTGATTTTGGTCAACTTTATGTAATTTACACCACCGTTCATATTATCATAGTATATAGTTTTTTGTATTCTATAGAAAAAAAAAAAATTTATACTTTAACATGGCAGAAATATTGGTCACGTGTACAAGGTGGACCAACCAGAACCCAACATTTCAGATAGCTAACTCTTGAAAAAGACGTATGGAACAGAGAATCCTATGCCAACGGTTGATTTCTGTTGGATATTCTCCAACTTCAATGCTAACCAGCCTCACTCTTTTCTTCTTCACGGTTTCATATCCTTATATATATCATAGAAAATCTAACATGGACTCTTGAAGAAACGCCGAGTTTTTGGCACTGCCTCTTGAAACTCTAAACTGACACACCCTTAACAATATTATAGTAAAAAACATAACCACCAAAGTACACTAACCCTTTTTTTCGTAGAACTGAATAGGTAATGGCTTCTTTCTTATTCCTCATGTTTTGTCTGCTTGAAAAATGAAAATCTCACCCATTTTTTTATTTGCGTATAGTGTGTTGTTATTGGTGGCTGGAGCAGAGATGGAAACTGAAATCTGTTTCTGGTTTTGATCGGTTGCAACAGGTGAAAGTGAATCCATTTGCTAGTGGCATAAGAGCAAGGTTCCAGTAACCAACACCGATGCCGTTGAATATATTTCATGACAGAGATGGATTGCCACGGATTATATTGACTGAACCTAAAGGTTCATCAGCTGAGGTTGGTTTCACCTTTTGTGCTTCTCTTATGCATATGGTCTGAAGTGTCTTTTTGTTGTTGGAGAACGAGATTTTACCTGCTCATACTATGCTTTGAACTGGATGGGTTGGTTATAGATTGTGTAGCTTTTCATCGACTTTAGATATAAGTTTATACTTTTTTAAGGCTTTTGAGAAATTTTTTTATATTTTGGACTTCATTAATAATCTATAGTCATCGGAAGCAGTCAGTGTTAACATCTTAGATTCTCCGAATACAGAATCTATGTTTAGGCGATGATACAATCCTTGTCATTTGAATAACATAAATTTTTGTATTCAACACTATTGGACCAATATGAATATAGTTTTAAAATAAAACTAGTCATGATTTAACAATATTGATCTGATATGGAAGTGGTAATTTCACTTTGCAGTTCTCAACCGTTTGAAATATATGATTTCAGGTGCTTCTGTATGGAGGGCAGATTGTTTCTTGGAAAAATCATCGAAAGGAAGAACTTCTTTTTATGAGCAGTAAGGTAAAAAAAAATAGAGTTTAATTTCCATGTTACGAGTGAATTGAGAAGTTTTTAATATTGTCAACCCATTAGTAATTATTCAAAATATAATTTTTAAGATTATTACAATAAAAATTATCAATCTTATCATATATACCAATTTATTGATGACAATTACCTTCTAATTTAATTTTTCTGGATATTTTCATTGCCTCAGTGGTTTGATTCTATGAATAAGATGCTTTCCATATTGAAAGCCAATCGCTGCTGCAGCAATTTTAGCAATATATTATAGCATGTCCTTTCAAACTCCCTAGTTATTTGAATATTAAAAACATTTAGTGCTTGAAGTCGAATTCATGTTTCTCGATTTCGTTGTCAACCTTGAATGTTGTTTCAAGATAGAATTTCTTCTTAATTCTCCTTATATACTTTTGCTTAATTTTACTTGAAATTTATTTAAAGAAAATGAGAATGCGAGTGATTTTCTTGCATCCTTTTGAGTTTGTTTCATTTACTTGCGATAATTACATGCATAGTTAATGTCATGTATGGGTATTTTCTACTGAACAGGCTAACTGGAAACAGCATAAAGCAATCAGAGGAGGAATATCAGCTTGCTTTGCTCGGGTTAGTTTCATTTCATCACACTGGAGAAAACATATTTGATTCTGTTGCTGAAGTCTTACATTTTAAATTTCAATTTCTGTTTTAGTTTGGTGATCTCAGTTCACTTGAGCAACATGGATTTGCAAGAAACAGGATGTGGTCATTGGATAGAGACCCTTCACCTCTTCCTCCTATAGACAATCAATCATCTGTGGATCTAATATTGAAGTCAACAGAAGTTGACTTAAAGACACCGCGTAGGTATATATGGATTCAAACTGTGTTTGCCTTTTTACTCATTAAAGATAAAGTACTGCTGAATGGAACCATCAAATGTCTAACCTGTACTTGTTTGTTTTTCTACTTCTGCAGTTTTGAGTTCCGGCTTCGCATCTCTCTCAGTGCTGGCAAGCTAATTTTGATTCCTCGAATCAGAAACACAGATAACAAAGCATTTTCTTTCTCGTTTGCACTATGCAACTTTTTATCTGTATCAGATATCAGGTGTGTATCTTACATATAGATTAACTGCTTAATTTCTTCTAATATGATGCCTAGAATGTTCCAAGTCATCATTGATGTTTTCTTTTATATGGTTTTGCACATTTTTACTTTTACTATTAGACCACCATGCTATATTAGTGCTTTTGGGAACATATGGTTGATATGACTCGAGCATACTAGTTTGAATGATCTTGCTTAAATATGTCTTTAAGAGAGGATCAATGAATCTGCAGTGAAGTGCGTATTGAGGGATTGGAGACACTTGATTACTTTGACAATCTGATGAACAGATCAAGGTTCACAGAGCAGGCAGATGCACTTACGTTTGATGGAGAGGTATAATTTCATGTTCTGCTCTTATTATTCAATTGATTGGAGGTGTCTCTCAGGCTAACAAAATTGACATCATAAGCATAGCCTCTGTGTGTGGTGTGTGTGTGTGTTCTGATTGATTTTATAATGTTTGAATATAAGTAATAGATTCCAAATCATATTTTTTCAAGTGTACTTAAGGACATTTGTGGTTACCTTGTAGATGGACAGAGTGTACTTGCACAGCCCAACTAAAATTGCCATCATAGACCATGAGAAAAAAAGAACTTTTGTACTTCAGAAGAAAGGAATGCCAGATGCAGGTTGCTATTTGTTTCAAAGGAATAAGATTTTTGCATGGCATTCATCGATTTGGCTCTTCAAAACTGAGCAACTCATTTTAGGGGTAAAATAATCTGAAGTTGTTGATGAGAAAATCAACAATTAATATTTCAAAATATCTATAATTTGTTATACATGTGCACATAATATCAAGTTAATTTTCTCATCAACGAAAAGGAATACTTACTTTACTCTCTAAAGCGAATTTTTCACGCGGCATTAAGATGTACATTAGTTTGTTATTTTAATTTTAATCTGCATTTGATACAAGTAAGCCAGTATTTTTCACTTAATGATTTGTGATGATGAGAATGCAGTGGTATGGAATCCTTGGGGTAAGAAGGCTAAGGCTATCCCTGATTTGGGAGATGATGATTACAAGATCATGATATGTGTGAGTTCTGCAGCTATTGATACCCCTATTCTCTTGAAGCCCCCTGAAGAGTGGATGGGATATCAGGAGCTCTCTTCTGTTTCATCAAGCTATTGCAGTGGACAATTGGATCCTCGCAAGGTTCTTTATGGCTTTCATTGACCTAGTTGATGCAGTCAATGGAGATTTATGTGAACCTAGTTCCTTCTAATAGGCTTACATTACCCTATTGACATAAATTAGTTGTGTATGAATGCGATGCTGATAACTTAACACAAGGCCTCGGCAATATGGACATCTATTTTTGCCACTTCACAATAATTGAGAGACGCCTCTTTCTGTTCAGTTGCTTGGCGCATGGCAATTCTTACAATATATCCATCGGGTTGCTGGTCAAATTGCTTAGCAAATTTTGCATTCTGTCTGTCAGGTTCCAATGAAATTCTTCTACACAGAAACTAGATTATGTTATGAACATATCTTTATTGAGCAATGGCTCAGACTGTAATATTTAAGCTAGTATTATATTTGCTTAATACTTGAAAGTTAGCAATGATTGTTTGGAGTATTTGTCAAGACAATCTTCTCCTAGATACATTGGATATAGGCCATGACCATGCACACAAGTTCACGATCAATCTTTTTGACTTGCTCGGTCATCACTGAACTTTATGAAAAAAGAACATGGAACTTTTTCATTTTTGTTTGGAGAATCTAAAACTTTTAATGCCCTATGATCATAAACATATTGTATTGTATTGTATTAAATTGGCATTTGAATTACCACCCAAGAGGGAAGAAAAGTGGGAAAAGTAGGAACGTAATACCCGAAGCCAATCAAGTATTATCTAACCAAAAGTTAACATGCTCTCCATTTGAAATAGCTTCATCAACATGGACTTGTTAAAGTCTCCTAGATTCTCAAGGCCCAGTCCTCCCAAGCAATGCTATGACAGTTCATCTCATTCTCCCTCTCTCCCCAAATAAATCTTGAGGAGCTCTCAAATAGTATCCATTTGATCACTAGTAGCTTCAGCAAACAGCAGTAGATCATCAGCCAAAAAGAGATGAGAAATCTCTGAGGACCATTTGCTAACTGTTGTTCTAAGAATGTTGGCTGTCTGCATAGCCAGATCTGAAATTATTTAACTTTACATTTTTATATTTCAAGTCTAGCTATGTTGCACCAACACTTTGAAGGCTGTGCTGAGACAAATTCTAATGTTTTTATGGTTGTTAAATTTTTTTACGTTTTTCTCTACATTTTATTACATTCAGTTTCGTTGGAATATTTTATTTACATTGCACAAAACTGAAGACTTCTAATAAAAAGAGAGGTATCAAATGATAACGGTTAAATTCAACTTATTAATACAGGAATGATTTTATGGTTTAATTTAACAGCCAATTTGTTAACTTTAATATTTTTAAAAAATATTAACAAATTAATTTTCTTACATTTTTTATAATAAATAGTAAAATATATATAATAATATTAAATTTAAAATATTTTAATTATCTAAATGTCTTTCATATATATTATCTTAGATCTTATAGTACATGACGGATAATATTTACTAAATATACGTATGTTAATATTATATTATAAGCAAACATATATATATATGTGTGTGTTTGCTTATAATATTAAATAAATTAATGTTAACTTTGGTTCTTCAAAATATTTTAAAATTAATATCATTATAATTTTATTATTTTTTACTGAAAAATTGTAAAAAATTTAAGTTACTAATTTTTATAAATTATTCAACAAACTTAAATCAATCAAAGAATCAATTAAATTAATAATATAATGGTCATATACTAATAATATAAAAGAACTTTATATGATCATTTAATTATAATTTTTTGTTTATATAATTTTTAAAATAATTATAATATAAAATTAAAAATTTATCATATATAATAATTTATGATTGAATGATTTTTTTAAGTTAAATCAATTCAAAAAATTTAATTAATTGGTTAAAATTAACTAATTGTTACAAAATGTTAAATTTATTATATATATTAAAACATAAACTGTAAAATTATTTTATATTAATGATTTGAATTTATTGTAACAGTTTGAGTTACACCAATGTCATTCCCTCTCCAAACTATATAATTATGTAATTTTTTATTATAATTAAATATAAAATTTTTATAAATTAAATATACAAATAATTATAATTTCCATTATAATAACAAATATATTAATGATCGATTCCCCGAGCATTTAAACACTATCAATCACATCAACAATAAAAGAAATATTAAGATAAAAAAAAAACACTTGAAAAACTAATTTAAATAAAATAAATACATCATTATTTCAAATTAATCTGAAGGATTAATGAAAAACTCAATACTTGCAGGTATGAAGTACTCAATTAATACAGAAAACCCCAAGATGAGAAAAAGAGAACTACTAAAATTACTACTTCTGCACTTATGCGCCTTATGAAATCGGAAGGCAAGGGCACGGATTACGACATGATTTTAGCATATATCCTAATGACATACAAATTGTTCAATAACAGAATGCTCATCCAAATATATAAACAGAATACAAATATTGGCCTTTAAATTATTTCTCACAAATTTGATACGTTTACACTACAAAAGAGAGAAAAAAAAAATAAAGAAAAAATTAATCACCCCTGAATATTGCAAAATAAAACTAGCAACAGATCCTCAAGGAATCATAATTTAATATCCAACCAAGGAATATAAGCAATGGATCCATTCTCCATAGTTTGTGTTAGACTGTACAATTCAACATGAAATGTATAAATTGAGGCAGAGACAAAATCTATTAATCGTCTTCCTCTTCTTCACCGTCTTCAGCGGGCCCAGCATCATCTCCAATGCTTTCAAGCAGTTTGTCAACGTCCTCTCCCAACTCCAACAATCTAGCACTAAGTTTTTCTACCTTACTTTGTTCTTGCCCAAGGCATACAAGCAGATCATTCAGCTCGACCTCACTCTCCTTCTGAGCTTCTTCCCTTGCTTCAGCTTTTATTGCCTCCACATCTGGGAATGTTGAGTGCCCTTCTTTCTTCAGTGCTTTCACCTCATTCTCCAGTTGCAAGTTAAATTGCTCAAGACTATTGTAGGCATCGGACAGACTCCTTAGATCAGCATCAGTCTTTCCAGCTAAATTCCGATACATTATCACCTCAGATTCAACTTTAGCCTTTTCTGCCTTAAGCATCTCCAATCTTTGAGATGCTTCTTGGAGATCTCTACGGAGTTTCTCTATTTGGACTTTGTCTGAGCCCCCACTCACTCTTTGCTCAGGCTGCAAAGTACTACCTGTTTTGGCCAGGTCCTCAGCCAAAGTAGCATTTCGAAGAACAAGATCCTGAGATGATGACATGAATAAATAACCACCAAATCAGATACATATCATGGCAAGTGTACAGCCTCCTGCATCATACATACTTCCTATTGGAATAAAATCTCACTCACATTCAAGGGATGGACATGTCAGAGTAATAATTATTAACATACTTAGGTATAATTAGTCTAGAATGGATTAATGAGGAAACCATCAGAAACAAACCTGACTTACCAAACAAATTGACAAAGATGTAAGCTGACAGCAGTATATGCTAGTAAACACGTAACAAGAATGTTATTGGTAATATTATCATGTGCATACCATTTAAACCTAATTCCAGAATCTCACTTTAAGCAAATGGAATATGAAGGTTGACTTTAGTACATTCAACCTGCACCTTCCTAATCACAGTCAGGTAGTGTACCTAAATGGAATAGATTCATGACTCACCTGTATCTCAGAGCACTGTTTCTCAACAAAAGCCTTCAGCCGCTTTGTATACTCACCATCACTTTCCCCACACCTCTGCTCTAATTCTGCTGGCACAACTGCCACCTTCATTTTTGGACGACTATAAACCTCCACAATCTGTTCTCTAATATCTGCCTCTAGACTTTTGACAAGGTTCACAAAGTTAGAATCCAAGATTGAAGAGAGAATTGGATGGTCCAGATTTTTCTTTTCTGACAAATCATTCTCATTTACATCTTCAATATCTGCCCTGCTAGCTGCTGAAGATCTAGTGAATGATTTGTGGGTCAGGGATGATTCCACGCTAACAAAAGTGGAACTTTTCTGCATCTCATCAAATTTTAAAAAGAATGAACTAAGCCCAATTTTCTGGCTTATTGCATCAACAATGGCAAATGCATCTTTTCCGCTGTCAGTGGATTTGTTATAGATCACACATTCACCCAAGACAACTGCCGTAAAACCCCTTATACACACTGTTTCAGACAAATTTGATACCAGCTCAAGAAGATAAGTAAGGTGGGGGCGAGCATCCAGGAAGCAGTGCACTGCACTGGGGCAACCTGCTAGCCAGGTAATCAGTAATTTCAAGATAATGGCTTCAACATAAGAGTTTCCTGATGTACTAGACTTTCCATCTTGGGATTTCATGGAAGAAGCAACAGCCAAATATTTCACCATTCGATGCAATAGCAGCTCCAGAGCTCCTAAAGATTGCATGGGTGCTGCCTCAATTTCAATTCGTAAGACCTGCAAATTCTCTGGTAAGACTACTCTAAACTTTTCTTTTTAATCTCACTGTTCATACATATATACATAAATGTGGAAAACCAACGTTCTGAATAACATAGGCGCAGGGGGAATTGAATGTATGTATTCCACAATCTTCCTATTAGCCATGTGGCAAAGAATAAAAACTGCTAATTTATCAATTTTGAATAAGCTATTGCATGTCAAATAGATCAAATTTGAACGCTTATTATTTAGTTTATTTGTAAATTATTCTTTTTCACTTTTTAGTCATCCTATCTCGTTATAGGATATAATGATATTTTCTATCTTTAAATTTAGTCCTGAATTCAGAACAATCTATCAACTGTAATATTTAAAATAATTTAAAAAAAAAGGTTCCTTAGAACTAGGAAGTGGAGGTAAGAGCAGGGTGTTCGTGGTTTAGATAATTTTCTCCGCTCTTTTCACTTAGTAAAAGCCACATTTTGGGGGGTTTTGGGGAAGAAATTGGATAATACTAAATACCCATGTGATAATTTGCTTTTCTAAGTTCTATGATAATAGTATATAAGATTATAATTGACTAAAATACACTTTGTCCGTAATGTTTTTTATTATATTCAATTTGGTGTCTTATCTTTTAAAAAGTTAAATTTAATTCATGTTTTTAAAATGAGTCAAAATGGTCCTTCAAAACTGATTATTTTTTTATTTTGGGACACAATTTTGAACCTTTTTTTATATTAATTCTAGATATGAAATTTGTCTCATTATATTCACTTACATAAAAACTATGGATCTCAACTGATGTTCAAACCAAAAAGGTACATAAACATGGTAAAAATCGAGTGAAAAATGAGTTTTGCGAGAAACCTAAAAAGAATCTAATATTAGATTTTTCAATTTTTTTGTTGCTCGTTAGATTCACTTTTCACACAATTTTTACCATGTTTATGACCTTGTTGAATTCTATAGTTTTCGTGTACATAAATCTAATAGGACAAATTTCACTTCTCAAATCAATAAAAAGAAAGTTCAAAATCATATCCCAAAGTTGAAAACAATGATTGTTCCAAAAGGACCATTTTGACTCAATTTAAAAACATAAAAGACTAAATTAAATTTTTTTAAAAGATAAGGAACCAAACCAAACCGAAAATAAAAAAAATAAAAATAAACGACTAAAAGTATATTTTAGCCATTATAATTTTATTGAGTTATGATTGAATACATCAATTCTTTCATGAAGATTTTTTAGTTATAAAACTAAAATTATTTATGCATAAAGATTAAACTCAATGGACTCTGGTGTTCTTAATTCTGACAAAACAGGTAGTAGAATAAAGCTCAATATACAATGAAATGGGGAAATATTGGCATACCCTTTCCTTGCATTGGAGATGGTCCTTCAATATATGAGATAGAACACTAGCAGCTCTGCAACAAGTCTACATTTTTAACATAATGTTAATCAGATAATTCTCACATGGTAAAATGTCATGAAAATAGCTTTTTTGAATTTTCACCCAATGGCATTAGCTTGTAATACAGAATATAATTTGAAATATATATATATATATATTTCAAATAGATAGATAGATATCACATACCTCAAGATCACCATTTTCACCCAAAGTAAGACTGTGTAATAGCATGCTGAAAAAGAAACAGCTAACAATCTTTAAGCTGATTGAAGATGGCATATGATCAAAAGACAAGGGCAGTCATTAAAGCCCCACCAACAAAACAAACCTTCCAAAAGATATATTGACATCCTCCTGAATGAATGCATGATTCATAGAATATGGCTGTGGAATTAGCGTGGATGCCAGCATTGATTGGCCATCAGCATTTTTCTGTTTTAGATAAGGTTAATCAGAGGGGGGTAGCAGAAATGAAATATGTAGTAAAAAGCATAAACATGTGCCAATCAAAATTTATTAACTCTTAAATTATGTGATATAAGGTGACAAGGAATTTTTGAAGCAATAAATCAAGAGAGAAGTATCCATAACCAACCTCACAAAAGCTTTTGAAAATATAATCAGCTGCAATGAACTCTTGCATGCTAGAAGTTCTCAAAAGGATTCTAAGTATAGAATTCAAAGCAGGTTCAACTTGTGGCTCCTCTCCAAGAACTTTGCTAGCAAGAAGATCACAATTCTTTGAATCACCAGCAATCAAATCACCAATGCATTGCATTGCCTAACAAAGATTAAATTTAACATTATAAAACTGAGCACCCTTTTATACTTCTTCACAACAGAAAAATTTATCACAAACAAAGCATTTCAGAACAAAAAAAAAAATAATGCTACTAGAAAATTGGACATGGAACTACTATAACAAAAAAGAATGCTTTTCGAAATGTATGTAAATCAAAAGAGAGGTAGATGCATGGACCGTTTCATAACTGATTCATTGACAACAAGACTAGTTTTAACTTAATTTTACCACAAAAGCATCTTGAACAACTACTATCACCCAAATACAAGCATATCACTTTCTCATTACTTATAACATATAATAGAGCAACAATATACAACCATATCTAGATGTCACAAATAATGTACTGAATGAAAGATAATGTAAGCAACAAAAGAAAATAGCAGTTTGTTTTTGTGTGTGTATAATTTTACTACAGATTTTTATGTTAGAGTTAAATACATCAAAGCATTGTATGTGAGAGGGAAGTTATCTTACCGCACAGCGAACGGCAACAGGTACCCATTGGCTTTCAACACCTAATATTAACAAATGGTCCAATACCTTTTTCTATAACCAAATCCATAAACAGCAGAATAAGATCACCAGATTGCTATTTTATGCAAGCATCATAAGACAAAGTTCATGACAAACCTGAACCAGAGTAGTCTTATTTGTCTGTTTATTCATATCTTTCCCAGGATCAGTCTCAGAACCTCCCTTTAGTAACAATTTAATGGTTTCTAATGCACTGAGTAGATTGATTTTCTACTGGCATGGTGTTTATAACCAAGAGTTAGCTATAAGGGTTCACTCATAGCATAAACTAACTAAAAAATTTGAAAGAGTCTAACCTTTTGTTGATTAAAGGTGAAACTACTTCCCCTCAGCTTCAAAATCATTATCAATGAGTCAAGTCCTACAGTCTCTCTTAGTAGTACCTGAACCATACAGAGTTGAAATAAGTGCCAGGTTTAGAACTGAATAAACCCAACAGAATCAAGAAACCTGATTGGATGCATTCCTACGAAGCAAATTGTTCAACAATTCAAGGCAGTCCTGCACAGCAACCTAAGAATTAGTATCTAGACCAAAAGCTATATAAAGTTTAATCATGCTCAAAATATAATTACATAAATAAGATTTAGATTTAGATATAAAAGCTTTGGTCAACAATTAAAAAGCAATTTTCAATGCTTGGTACAAACAACAAAAGATGTCAAATAATACAAATTTGACTACACTTTATTTCTGCATCTTCTGTATTTGTTTTTTCTGTTTAGATTTACCATATCTAACTCGGTAATGGAAACCAAAAAAAATAAAGTCCATAAACAAATTTATGGAAATATGGTTTTCAATCACTATTAGCCCATAATTATTAGAAACAGGAGCAGGTATGCTCACAGACTTTTTATATGTATTTAAAAAAAAAATATCAAAAGAAAAAATAAAACTTTAAGTATATGTTCATAAATATAGGCAGCTTTAAATTTGCAGGATTCAAGTAGACCATAATCATGCATTAATATCATACATCATGTAGCTCATAGAGCAAGTTAAATAAAGTACTGTTATAGAGTAACCATTTATCACCTGTACTACAACACCACCATCTGAATCTCCCTCCTCTCTTATGATACTGAAAATCTTCTCAAATGCACCTTCAAAGACGACAATCTTTTGAATCTCCTATAATCAATAAATATATTTAGATAACAAACATTTACTAATGAGAGAAAAAAAAGTTACTATTAGAGCAAAAAAGTTACCTCAGCTTCGCGGGTCAGATGAGTAAGAAGCAATAATGCCTCATTCCTTATTACCTGGAAGGTAAATCATTGATCATTTTCCAAAGTATAAACAACAGTCAAACATCAATATTCTCAAACAGAATTAGCATATTCAGGGCCTTCTTTTAAAAAAGAGGATTAATGAATAAAACATATCAGAAGATTTCCAATGGTAAATATTGAGAAGTTAAAGAATCAGATTGCACCCCCAAATAATTATAAGTGAATATGTTAAATACGTATATCTTGTGTATACATATGACAAAACATCAATAATTAAGTTTGAAAAGGTTATTGAAATTATTACAGATTGTTGAAGTCATGTACCTCACGATCCATAAGCATGTCCATCAATCGAGTTATACCACGAGGGATGGTCAATATTGCCTCCTGTAACCTGAAGAGGAAGTCAGCAAGGATGCTGTTTAAGCTAGATGATTTAACAATTTTTGGAATCAAACCAAAATGGAAGTTACAAAACCAATACCTCTGTGGAGAATTGGTGAGAAGGGCAGTCAATATTTGCAAAGTATAATATCGTACATAGAAATCATCCTCTTCCTGTCAACATTCCCCCCAAACATACGATTTATATACATAAGCTCAGAAGTAAAGGAAACTTTCAGTGATATAATTGAGAATAATCCCTTGATTTTAATAAAGAAATTCTTACCAACAAACTTAGGAGAAAAGAGATACAATCTGCTTCTCTAGAAAGTAAATCAGTGTTCATCAAAGCTGGCTGAACTTCATTATTTGACCCTTTTGCATGATTAATAGGAGTCAATGCACTTACAAGAGTTTCCAGAACACCACGAACCTGTAGGGATATACTTTCCAATTAACACATTGTTGGGACTTGATATATTAAAAGCAAATGTTTCAAATCTAAGGGGGGAAATCCCTTTAAAACATGAAGGGCCAACAGAGAAACAAGGAACTGTAGCAAGACTGTAATTACAAACAGTTTTAATTCAATAACCATAATCAAGAGCCTTCACAATCTAACTGAACCCAAGTCTGTCAATAAATGAGAATAGCACAGCCAACACATGATACCCCAACACAGTAAGTTGACTATCAAAGAACTGCATTGGCAATAGAAAATATCTTCAAATATAAAAATTCCTAACAAAAAACAACAAATGCCAGAGCTCAAGAGAATATCATAGAACCCTTGTGTGTGGCTGACTAAAATAAGTTTCAGAAGATTGATTCATAAAAGTGTCCAAAATTAAGTTAACTGAAGAAGCTCTATGCTAAACACAGAAGTATGAGTCAGGAATTTCCTTTACATGACAGATGAATTTAACATTTGACCATAATACCAACTTGGTACATAAAAAGATAGTCCTAAAGTAAAGGGTTAAAAAATTTAACAATTAAACTGTTGAATAACAAGCTCAAAATTTCCCTTTTAAAGTGTTTTTTCTTTTTTTCATGTCATCTTCTTTACAAAAGTGAATTTCATGATCTTGATTCTTTAGTACAACAAAGAAACAACAAAAGAAAATTAGACAGTAGACATGACAGAGAAGAAAGTTTTGTCACCATCTCAACATCATCACGTTCTTCCTTTAAGACACTTAGCATTATAGGAAAGCCTGCAAAGATGTATCAAAATATTAAATCAGAAGAGGGGGGAAAAAAACTGTTTGAGAGATAGGAGATACCCATTGCCCCAAATGCTAACTGGAAAGCTTGACTTTCTGAGACAACAGCCTGAAGCTCAGTAACAGCATTTCTCCTGTCGTCTGGTAGTTTACCATTGCTTATCCGGTCAAGCAAGCGTTCAACATATCTATTCAGATAAGATAGAGAATGTACACAACACTAAGTATAAGGCACTCCATATAATAGTTAGATCAAATCAAACAACAGACTAAAGAAAAAGAAAAAGAAAAAAAAATCCACACTATGATACTTGGAAACTAAAAAATAAAGGAAACAAAGTTTCGAATTTAAAATAGTCAGCAACAATATATTTCACCAAAATAAAATATTGAAGAGAACTAAAAGATAATGTAGAAGGCAGCAGATATAAGTCAACAAGCAATGAAATTTAATTTCAACGAACAGTAATGTGGATCAACCAGAAACCACCAGCAAGGATCAATGAAATCTATCTGAAAAAACTTCTATAACCGATTATAATTCAGATAGGGTAGCTGACCAATAGCCCTCGTAATTCATATGAAGCAGAACTACTATAAGTGTACAACATAGCATAAAATACAAGGCCTTACAAACTAAAATAGAATATTTAACAGTAATATTCACATTAAATTCTAAAAATATATGTTAATCAAATGTTCTTCTACATATAATTTTAACTAAACATAAAGTATTAAAGCTAAAAAAAGTTAAAAACAATAGGAACATGTGAAACATAACCATGAGATCAAAATACAACAGTTCTCCTGCACTCTTTCACCAATGCATTTAAACACATCTTTTTTCTTTTCACAATGACATTGAAAAGTATTTTCAGAGAAATAAGAACCATAATTACAAAAGTGTTTATTATGCTTGTCAGCAACCATTCCATAGGATCTTACAGACATCAGTAAACTGAAATCTTGAACATTGCAAGATTCATTTATTTGGTGTGCACAAAAACAGTATGGGATACCTAAATGAATCCATATTGTACTCTAGTAATCAATAAGTCAGAAGAAGACTACTTATGCAGTAGTACATGTTCCTTATATTAATCCCTTTGAAAACCCAGTGAATTGAAAAGGAGAATATTCTTCAGGACCCATTACTCTACAGAAGAAGTCAGAAACCAGTATGAAAAGGAAGCAATCAACCAACAGAATATGATACTTGCAGAAAATCTCCAATTACATTTGTTCAAGGCCACGTAGGAACCTATGAAAGAGACATGCAGAGCTGTGTACAACATAGCAAAAGAATTTTAAGAACATTAAAAAGAAAAACATTTTACCTATCTTCATTTGAGGAATTCTCGTTGCCAACAAGAAGCCCCTGCACAATAATTAGTAAACTCATTAACTTTTAAACGAGGATAAATTACCATGAGCTCGTGTTTGCACAATGTTATTATCTCGAACTAGAAAATTTACAAATTCAAAAGACTACTAAAGAAAAAATTATACCTTATAACCAGACATCCAATCCATCTTCATAGATCACAGAATGTCTCGGAATCCTTGAAAAAAAGAAAAAAAAAAAAAAAAAAAAGCAACAAATCTAATTAAATTCACAATGATCATAATCGAAATACAACTTCATCATTGAGGATTGACGATTTGTCAGAATTCAGAACCCTAAAAGTGATAGTGAGAGATGAATAGAAGAAAATGTACCGAAGCTAAGAACTGGTGATTTCTTTGACAGCAATTCAACTTCAAAGTCAGACACCTGCAGATGCATGTTTCTTATTTTGTGATTTCATTTTGGGCCATTTTTGGAAAATAAAACCATGGGCTACCTCCACAGTGAATGAAAACTCAAACATTGCTTTTTGCATCACCTTTCTATTACTTGTACAGTCTTTAATTACAGTATTATTTTTTCAATATATGGTGATTTCCATATAATAAATATTTAAATCCCTAGAATATATTTTCGATAACTTTTGAAATTTTATTTCTCAAACACGTTTAAAATAGTATTTCAAAAATTTAATTATAAAATGTTTCAGAATT
Organism: Pachyrhizus erosus; assembly: GCA_026544285.1. Taxonomy (NCBI): domain Eukaryota; kingdom Viridiplantae; phylum Streptophyta; class Magnoliopsida; order Fabales; family Fabaceae; genus Pachyrhizus; species Pachyrhizus erosus. Next base: position 15,212 of record JAMLFT010001088.1, on the reverse strand, counting down.
TTAATTGTAGAATACACTTACAAATATTTTATAATTAAATATTTCAAAAAGTATTTAATATATTTATATAATGTTTAAATTTTTTAATTTTAATTTCATCCTAATAAATTTTTAATTTTCATTTTTACCCATATACACCTTTAATTTTAATTTTTTCTATGTTAATCTTTAAACTTCATTTTTGCAAATAGTTTCTTCTGTTATATTGAAAAAAAAACTCATTCATTTATTTATCTTAAATCTCTATTATTAATTTT
>JAMLFT010001088.1:0-14945 GCA_026544285.1 Pachyrhizus erosus | reverse complement strand
TTTGCAAATAGTTTCTTCTGTTATATTGAAAAAAAAACTCATTCATTTATTTATCTTAAATCTCTATTATTAATTTTTTCATTTTTATAAATTACATTTTGAAACATTAAATTATAATAAGTTTTAAATTATAAATCAAATAAAATCAATTTTTATTATTGCCTCTTTTTTATTTCTGAATTTATTATTATTATTATTATTATTATTATTATTATTATTATTATTATTATTATTATATTTTAATGTTTGGAAAATTAATCATAAAAAATGTTAATCAACAATTAATATTTAAGATAAATAAGTAGATGAAAATTATTCTCCACTAGTAATTTAAATTTAACTTAACAAAAACTATTATCAAAAGAGTAAATTTGAAAATCTATTAAAATGAAATTAATATAAACTATTGAGATAAAATTAATATTCAAAATATTTATTAATTAAAGAGATAAAATTTAAACTTTAATTTATATAAAACTAAAATTTAGAGTATCTATTTAAAATAAAATAAAATTTAATAGATTGAGTACTCTTTTTCATTATTTAGTTAGTATATTTTATGGCATATCTGAAAATCTATTGAACATAAAGGAGTTACGGTTGAAACGTAAATTTTTTATTTATTTATAAAAATTGAATCCAATTACAAAAAATTTATAATACATTATTTAAATAATTAAAGTAAATTTCCTTGACACGATTAAAAGAAAGGAAAGGAAGTAGAACTATTAACTTGTGAAAATTACATCGAAAAACTAAAAAAAAAATATTGAAAATATAGAGAGCCTTGATATATAGTAGGAAAACCTATAATCTCTCTTGGGTTTGGGCATTATACAATAATGATGCCAAATTTATGCTTCTTAGACGCTTACAAGTTTAGTTGATTTCAAAATATTAACTTATGGGACCTGAGATCCGAATTTATGGCTTTTCTTTTCTTTTCTTTTCTTTTCTTTTCTTTTCTTTTCTTGTGATGCTAATATGTTATCTCTTCCCAACACAGCTTTTGGCCAACATGTAAACACCTACCTAGATATCTCTAAAAGCATCTTCAACACCCAACTTAGTATTAGCTACACCAAAGTATATTCAAATTTATTTCATTTTTTTAAACTGTTAAATATAATTATAATGTATTTTCAAATTTATTTCATTAAGTTTGGGTATTTGCCAAACAAATACTAAATATGTATACTTGGCATCTCTTTCTATAAAATTTTGGTACGAGTCAATCATAGTTATCTAACTCGAGTTAACTTCTTATAACTAACTCAAAATTTCGTTTTCTCCTTAAATCTTATATTCTCAAACTAATTACCTTAAAAAATATTTTTTCTTCGTTTTTTTTTTCTTTCTTGTACGAATCTTAAATGAGAGTGTAACTTCACTTTTCATTTTATCACGCTTTTGAAAAGGAAACATGTCATGCTGAGCATTAATTTCTTCTTTTAAAAAATTTAAATTAATTATATGAATTTTATAATTTATTTTTATTTTCAATTTATATCTTTTAAATTTTACCTAAATTCAAAATATGTTTACAGCATACGAGATACTTATTAGACGTTTATTGGATTAGTTTACTCAATTTAATGAATTTATATAAATAATTAAAGTCTACCCAATTACGTCTCATTAATATTAACACACATTTAATATTAAATTGAGGAACCACAGCTCCTAACATATTGGATACATGACTTGAATTCTAATCCATTAGGATGGGTTAGTAGTAGATTTGAGTATCTTACATTATAAGTTTAAATATTGTGTATAAAAAAATATGACTTTAAGTTCTTTAATTATATTAACTAAAAATTAATTTTTAATTACATATATATAATATTCAAGGAACTATATTTATTATGGTAAATTTTAACTTTAAAAGGAATTAATCTCCTCTATTGAGATATTCTTGATGCACATAATAAAAATAAAAATAAAAAATTCACGAAAAGATACTTATTCTTTATTTGATTGTGAAGAAAAAAATAGATATAAATAAAAAAATAATTAAAGAAGAAAATAGTATAAAATAAAGTATAATATTGGATTCTAAGAAAAATAGATAATAAAAAAATAGAATAAAAATAATATTATAAAATTATGTGATTTAAATAAAATAGAAAAAGATAATTGAATAAACTTGTAAAAATATTATTATACCTGTAACATATTCATGCCAACAAATTCAATTTAATCAATTAAATTGTTGCATTTAATCAATATAAAATATAAATAATTAGTTATAGTGAAGATAAATGAATTGTACACGAAGTTTTAATTTAACTAAAATATTAATATATTTGTTTCAGTAGTAGAACTGAATTCTGATAATCAATTTTTAAATTTGTATAATCAATTATATACTAAAGCGACAGAGGTGGACTCAGACAATTACTAGCGTGAGTAAATCAGCTTTGTTATCCAAAACATATACAAGAAGGATAGAAAAGAAAAAACAAGCTTGTTTACACTTTTATTACATGATGAAGCATCAGATAAGGGAGTGAAATTTTCACTATGGTACTCACTGAAACCTGACTTATTTCTATCATAAATAAGCTCCACCACACACCCATTAATAATTCTATTATTGCCCTTGCATTTCACCAATGCTTTTGGGATCTTTGTGGTGAAGAAAATTTCCATGTTTATGTTTCCTGATTTGATCAAGGTCTGTTTCCTCCTAAATTAAATAATATTGATATTGTGTTCAACCAACGAAAAATCTAACTTCCATGAAAGATTTAAGACCTATATCTCTTTGCAATGTCATGTACAAAATTCTTTCCAAACTTTTGACTGATAGGTGGAAACCTTTCATGCATAAATGCATATCTTTTATGAGCATTTTGCTTTTGTTGATGGGTGTTTTATTATCAACAATGTGAGCTTCTTCATCGTATGAATTGCAAAAAAAAAAGAGGTATTAATAAAGCATTTGATAGGGTGGATTAAAATTATTTGTAATTTTTGCTAAACAAAATGGGTTTTGATGATAAATGAGATGTTTGAATTTAAATATATATTGAATCTATAAATTTTAATGTGCTTGTTAATGGAGAATAAGTTAAGCTAATTATTCATAAAAGGGGACTTCATTATGGAGATCCATAATCCCCATATTTATTTGTTATTTGCATGGAGGGCTTTTCCTGTATTTTGAAAAATGTCAAAATAAAAAGAGACATACATGGTAGCAAAGTGTGTAAAAGAGCTCCTCTCATACATTATTATTTGCTTATGACAATTCTTTTTTTTTTTTTACAAGACAAATAATAATGAAGTTCAAACTCTTTTTAATATTCTTTAGAAATTTTAGAAAGTCGTCAGTCAAGCTATTAATCTCCAAACATTTGAATTTTTTTTTCAATAAAAATAGTCCTCTAACTACTTGTGACTATATTTCATCTTTTTTAGGTGGTGTTTATCAAATCTATTGCTTAAGAAACTCTAATGTATTGCAAGAGTGTATTCTTACTTCTTACTTCTTTAAGGGAGGAGATTAAAATAATGTTTGATTTTTTTTTTTTGTGGGGGATCAAATAAAGTAGACAAAGACCAATTTGATTGTTTATCTATAAGAAAAGAATTTAGATATATGAGTTTTCACCATCTTTGTGGTTTTAATTTGGCTATGCTAGGAACACAAGGTTGGAAGTTATATAATGACCATGATGCTCTGGTTTCTAATGTTTTCAAAGTAAAATATTATCCTAATGGTGATTTTCTAAGTGCTTGCTTGGGCCATAATCCAAAATTTGTTTAGAGGAGTATCCACACTTCGCAGGCAATAATCAAGGAAGACATAAGATGGAGATTTGGTGATGGGAATAAAGTTCATGTTAAGGGTAACCTTTGGTTACATAAAAAAGATAATCTTTTTATTTCAACTGCACATGTCTAGACTTTAGAGCATCTTCAAGTATATGACTTGGTTAAATCCTCTACTAGAAATTGAAACAAAAGTCTAACCCATTCTATTTTTAGTTTTCAAGATATTCAAGCAATCTTCTTCATCCCTTTATATCCTTATAATAATCAAGACATGCAAATTTGAAACAAAAACCAATGATGGTATTTACTCTGTTAAATTTGGTAATAACCTCATTATGGATTCTCTAATTGACATTGTAACTTTGCGAACTCTTAGAGATTGGACGCTTATTTGGAACCTAAAACTCAACATAAAATTAAATTGCTTCTTTGGAGAATACCAATAAGAGTTTTACCTGCTAGACAAAGGTTGCTAACTAAATGAGTTCATTTTCTAGGTTTGTGCCTTTATTGTCATTCTGATATGGAAAGTAATGACATGTTTTTATTGGTTGTGACACTACTAAACAAATATAGGTGCAAGTTGATATTTGGTACATCATCAATCCTATGCTTCAAGATGTAGAAGGCTTATCAAATGTTATGTTCAAAATGTTACGTGATTTATCTCATGTTATTTTGATTGAAATTTCAATAATTTTTTGGTGTCTATATGGCAGAGGATAAATGAGAAATTGTGGGATAACATCACAGATCCACCATTGATATCTATTTGGTTCGCTAAAGATTCAATTAAGAACTAACATCAAACTTGTAATTTCAAACCAACATCAATGGTAATAACTCATAACAATCATCAGCAACTTCGCTAGTCGAAGCCTAACGTTGACAACTACAAATGCAATGTAGATACTGCTTTTTTTTAGTGATCAAGGTTTCTATGGTTATGACATTTGTATTCAAGATGAATTTGATGCATTTGTAAAGGTAAAATCAATTTGTAAAATTGGCTTGCCACCTATCCATGCAGCTGGATTAGTGGTGCTCTTGGATGTCTTATCTTGGCTTAAGGATCTCAATCTCTTAAGTTGCATTGTTGAGCTACATTGTAAGCATGTGATAGACTTTATTTCAAGTTCCAATTGTAACTTCATTGAGTTTGGTTCAATTTTATTAAAGTGCAAGGAAATTTCACATGATCTTTAAAATGTTGTAGTTTGTTTATTAGGAGACAAGCTAATTGTATTATACATTCTCTTGCAAGGACATCAAAATTCTTTGCTAGTCACTAAACATTTGAGTTTGTCCTAACCTATATTAAATCTTTGATCTTAAATGAATTGATGAGTCTTTTTCATTAAAAAAATCTCTATCATCATTCCTCTTTTTAAACTACTCTCACCAATTAAAGTGTTATAAAATGTTTGATAAATAAATTCTTTTAAATTTATTAAGAATCTTAGGTTGAAAACATTAAATTTCTATATTTAATATAAATATTTTAAAAACTATTGTCATTAATTTAATATTTTCATATTTTTTTTTATTGAATTTCTCACTTCTTTTTATATTTATGTCTCTTATTCTTAAAAATATCTTAAACCTATCAAACATATTTTTAACATTTTTAACAAATACGATTCCCAAAATATATAATTTCAGGAAACATAATTTTTTAGAATAAAAAAAAAATCATATACCAAACGCCACCACAAAGTAAAATTTAAATTTGCACCACAATACTAGGGATAATGTAATCGGATTTAAAAAAAAAAAACTTCCGATTAAAATGTATGATGTATATATAACGCCATTGATGATTTGAATGCAATTAGTATCTTGTAATTACATAGTTATTCGTAAATACACATGAAATGAAAAATGATATATAACGGTAATAAAAACGTTTAATTTGAAAATTTTAAAACTAGTTTACTCGATTGAATATTAGTTTAATGATAATTTGCAAATATCTCATTCTACTTAATATTGATTGAAGAAATTTAGTATTAATTAAAATAATTAAGAAAATTATAAGTATCATTTAATTAAATGACAAATACAGAAAAAAATATGGATTTAATGTAAAACTTATGCCTACGTAAGAAGAATAGTTAGCAAAGAAAGTTAACCCATTTTTAAAGGGATTTAAATTTATTATATTGAAGTCAATTACTTGGGAATACGTTAAACAAATAATGTTTTTAAATCGATAACTAAATTATGTAAATAAATTTCGTGAACCAATTGCAATTTAATATTACGTGTTGAAATTTAAGTTTATAAATCCTAAATTTGCACAAGTGAAAAGTTCTGATATAAATAACTAGAAAAATTCAAATTGAATAAATTTAAGTAATATCATTTGAGAAATATAAAAAATATTTAATTTAGGGAAAAAAAATTCATGTAACTCGTTGAAAAAATCTATTAAAAATATATAGGAGTTGATTTAGAGGGGAAGAGGCCAGTTATCAATATTTATGTTGCAATTTACAGGTTCTTAAGTGTAAATATTATCTAAAAAAAACTTTGTATTATTATCTTATTATAGTGGAGATTTTTTGAAAACTACGTATAGTGATTTTTCATTCTGGTATCAAGGGGAGTTTTCACGTAAATAAAATATGTGTTATCTCTTATTCTTGTTCTTCTTTTAATTCCAATCCGTGCTTATTTTAAGTTATTAAGACTGCCAATAAAAAATGTTATTGAGAGAAGAAAAACTTTATTAGTTAATTATGTTATCATTTGAAATTGTTTGATAAATTTAGACAAAAATAAAAAATAAAAATTTGCATGAGTTATATAGATAATGGACAAAAGCCAAAAACTTACAGCAGCTACTGGAACTGCCAAAGGACAAAAGCTCTTTGTGGATCAAAAGTGTGCACATATTTTTATTTTACCCTTTATTTTTATAAAAATTTCTCTACTCTTCTACTCATCTAAATGAGAAAAGAGCTTTTCAATTGTTCAAAAAGCATAAAAAAAGGAAATTGTTCCAAGTGTTGGAATTTATAAGGGAATGTTGGTTTGGCTTTTGAGTTTAATAAAGTCATATAACTTTGCGAAACTATAAACAATTTATTATTTTTCACTCAATAAAGGAAGAGATAATGCTAGTTAAACATTGTGGACTACAAGAAGAAGCATAAAAATAGAACAATGATAAACCCAAGTCCCAGTTTTTAGGTATATATAGAATAGGTGAAGGAAAGAGAAAGATAGAGAAAAAAAAAAGGAAAAATAATAAATATAAAAATGCAAAGAGATATAAAAATAAAAAAGAAAATAAAGTGTATTGAATATTTTTACAAAAAAAATGTGGTGTCTGCTAAGCCTTGAAGGAGGTTAAAGAACAACATTTTCTTCTTACATTGTGTCGTGTTTACGATTATTTTTTTGTGTTACAATACTAATAATAATAATAATACTAATACTAATAATAATAATAATAATACTAATACTACTACTAATAATAATAATAATAATAAAATAAAAAAAATTTAAACACAACAACTCATACAAATTATTTAAACTCTTAGTTTGTCTGTATAGACAATGCTATCTAGACATCACCCTGTTCTGGTGATTTTGAGGAATTAGATTCAAAATTAATTTCACTAACAAAGTTGACAAAACCTAATTAGCATCAAGAAAATTTTTGAACTGATGGTAAATTTAATATAAAATTTTTGAGTTAACCATGTTTTTATTTTTTATAAATATTAAAAATTTATTTTTAATAATTAATTTTTAATCTTTCATTTTATAAAATATATTAAAAATAAATTCAGTGTAAAATAAACAATAAACTAATCTATCACTAACAAACTATAATGAAAAAAAATAAAATGACTATGATCGTAATTAAGATCAACTTGACCAGAATCAATCAATTTAACTAAATTAGTATCAAAATCACTATAATTATTAATGAAATAAAATAAAATAAAATTAAAAATCAATAATTGAAAATAAAATATTAAAAATTTTAAATTATAAAAATTAAAAATATATTTAATTCTATTTTTTTTACCTAATACAAAAGATACTAGAATAAATAACATATTTCAAGAATATTTTGATTAAAATATATTTATACTTTTATTTAATTACAAAAGGAGCATATGGATAAATTGTTATAAAATTGTTTCAGTTTAAATATTTGAAAGGAAAATTTTATCGTCCATAATTATCTTATCCAATTTTAATAAGATTTTTTTCCTATAAAAGATATCTATGATCTATACTAAAAATTAAAAGGATATTTTTAATGAAATTATTAATTTTTATAATAATTATTCTAAAATTTATATTTAAGATGATTTTAATTTATTTAATAATATAAATTTTTTATATTAATAATACGTAAAAATATTTTTTTAAGAAAAAAATATACTTACTGTTTCATGTTTTACGCTAAGATAAATCATTTTTTCATAACAAGGTGGATTTTTATCTCTTTTAATAAAAGTAAATTTCTTGTATTAAATTTATATAATTTCATATTAATATGTAAAAAATAAATTCATCCATACCACCACTGTTCAGTTATATACTTTTTTTTTTCATGTATTTAAACTAAATTTCGTTCCTCTAATTCTTGGAAGATGCAAAAGAATTATATTTATTTTTTCATAAATATTAAATAAATAAGTTTAATAATCATACAATCATATATTAAGATTAAAAATTAATTAACAATTATATAATAGCCTAAAAAATCATGTAGTTTCTTTTTTAATTTTAATTTTAAAATATAATATAAAATCTATATTTTTTATTTTCATTTTTCACAATAACCTTCACGAGTAAGGACAGTAGGATTTCCAAACTAAAATCATCGCTGGAAAGTGAGTGGAAGACGAATTACGAAAAACGATAGAACAGCATGGCATTTTTTATTTTTTTTTCCAATCGATATGGGACCCCTATGTCCCCTTTCTCCAATTCATGGAAAAGTAAAAAATAAATAAATAAAACAAAGCGGTTATAAAAAAAGAATTGAAAAATAAATGAAAGAATTAACCGGCTATATAAATAAAATAAAAAAGAAAAAAAAAACGGCTTTAAATGTAACTGACGTTACAGTACGGTGTGGAGAACTAAAGAGTCACACACAAAAAGTACATACTCCAGCCACGAAGGTCTCAAACATTGTACATTATAGCTTCACCTTTTTATTGTTGTTTCATTCACCATGTCTGAAGGGTATTATAATTCCAAGAAGAGTGATGACATATGTGGAGATGTTTGTAGCCAGGTACTTGTACTTTCTTTCTCTCAATTTTCCAATGGAAACTTCATTTATGCTGCCTCTCACAATTCTCATTTCTTATATATAAAAAAAATAATGAAATTCTAGTCTTGTCTTCAGTTTATTCCTCCTTACTTCCCATCTATGCCACCACATGTGTATCAGATTTTTATTTTGATTGAATTTTCAACGCGTTATTTCTCTGTGGTTGCCCAGTTTTTGAACCACTTTGTTTCGTGTAGGTTTTCTATCACGCATGTGAACCATGGATTCAGTTCAACTTTGAATCTTTGGTTCTTTCACTTTTCAAATCCCCAACCTATATTTGCCCTTTCATTAATTTGGTTTCCCTTTACACAGGAAAATACGAATTTGGACTTCGGAAATTAAAATTTCTGTGCTTTTGGTCATTTCTGGATTTTCTCCAAATCATCTTTTCATGAGAAAATGAAATAGTACTATTGCCATGCGATGTCTTGTTAAATATGTGCTTGTGAGAGATGAATTGGATGAATTCGTGAGCTGCTTCTGCTAAATACTAGTTGTGCTGTCATGCATGTGAGGCTTTTTCATCATTAAATTATACATGTAACTTAAAAGAGGGTTTTTGTTTTCTATGCAGCAGGGAACTCGTGCAGCATCGAGCATGTCAAGACTTCGTTGCATTTTGCGAGGGTTGGATTTCAAGACCTATGTGTTTTTGTTTGTGGCTGTCCCAATGGGAATCTTCTGTGTATATTTTCATGGGTTGAAGATCTCATACTTTCTTAGACCCCTTTGGGAATCTCCTCCAAAGCCCTTCCATGAAATCCCTCATTATTATCATGAGAATGTGTCAATGGAGACTTTATGTAGACTTCATGGCTGGAGAATTCGCGAATCGCCTAGACGAGTCTTTGATGCTGTTTTGTTTAGCAATGAAGTTGACATCCTCACCATTCGCTGGAAAGAAATGTACCCATATGTGACACGTTATGTGATCCTTGAATCAAACTCAACATTTACAGGATTGGCCAAACCATTGATATTTGCAAGCAATAGGGACAATTTTGGGTTTGTTGAGTCTCGGTTAACATATGGAGTGATTGGAGGAAGATTTAAGAAAGGTGAGAATCCTTTTGTTGAAGAGGCGTATCAAAGAGTAGCCCTGGACCGGCTTCTGAAGATAGCAGGAATAGAAGACGATGATCTCTTGATAATGTCAGATGTTGATGAGATTCCTAGTGCTCACACAATTAACCTCTTGAGGTGGTGCAATGATATCCCTCCTGTTCTTCATCTTCAAATGAGGAACTATTTGTACTCTTTTGAGTTCTTTCTAGACAACCAAAGTTGGAGAGCATCGGTACATAGATACAAGACAGGCAAGACATGTTATGCACACTATAGGCAGGCTGATGTCTTGTTGTCAGATGCTGGCTGGCACTGTAGCTTCTGTTTCCGCCATATCAGTGAATTCGTATTCAAGATGAAAGCTTATAGCCATAATGATCGGGTGAGGTTCGCCCATTACTTGAACTGTAACAGGATTCAGGATGTGATATGCAAAGGGGCTGACCTATTTGACATGCTTCCTGAAGAGTATACATTTAAGGAGATTATTGGGAAGATGGGACCAATTCCTCATTCTTATTCAGCAGTTCATCTTCCATCATATTTGTTGAATAATGCAGAGAAATACAAGTTCTTGTTGCCTGGTAACTGTAGAAGAGAAAGTGGCTGAGCTTCTTAGAATATGAAATCTGCTGATAGTGTATAACACCAAAAGGAGCAGCATTGAATGACTTATAACTGGTTTGGTTTGGTCATTGAACAACACACCTTTATACCAAGCAAATGCAGGCCTTTCTTTCTTTGGAGGCGTATTGGAAGAACCTGATGATGTCTCGGAATTTGACATAGCTTCTCAAGTGAGGAGGTTGTTGTGAGGGAATTAGTGTTACACTCTTGCAAGCTTTTGTAGCTTATCTTAGGATATGCATAAACCCCTCACTTGTTTAATATAGTATCAGGACATTCCCAATATTTTCTCACGGGAATTTTGGATTTCTTACACATTTTCTAACCTCTAAGGTTGTTAAATGACTCATTTCTAGTTTAAATTACTTCAATAATTCAATTTTGATCAATTTGTGTGGTTTATGTTTTCTCCTATACTGTACTTATTTTCTAATGAAACCAAGTTATATGGTGCCCCCTAATTCTGCGTCTAAATTCAATTGAACAATTGATAACACCATCAACAGAGCAATGCACCTTAGAATCCGCCATGATGATTTTATTCAAGGTTGGTTCAAACCATTAGCGTTTGCATTCTGTTTTTGTCCACTATTGTTCTGCACTCAAAGTCATCCAATGAGGTACCAAAACCTTTTTCGTAACTATTTTGTGGCTAATTTTATTTATTTATTTTTGTAAAAGACTCTTGCATAGTGAGTGGACTTCATTGACTTGGCTGAGCTGTGCCAATGGGTGGATTTTTTTCCTTGGAAATTGACGTTTAATTTTTTTTATTTTCAAAGACTTGGAGGAACTAATCTGAGTCCCCACCACCCAAGACTAATAAAGAGCACGTCTTAAAATTGGATGCCCACTAAGTTGTGTATTTTTCAACTATCAAATTCATTGTGTGTTTGACTCTTTAATCTTTTCCTTAACATGGTTTATAAGATCTTGCAGCTTGGCACATTGTATAGTAACAAAAAAAAAAAAAAAAACTAAGGTTATCTTGGTATGCATTTTTTACTAAAGTAAGTTTTGTAACCTCACATTACACTATTGCCCCCTCTTTTAGTACCATGACGAAAATAAAATATCATGACTAAATTTAATTAGTGAATTCTAAAAATGATTATTTTCTAATTTTTAATCATGCCACCCCCTTACATAATTGTTTTTTTTTTTTCTTATAAACAACTTATTTTTCATAAAAACAGTTGAAATTGAAGATTTTTTTTTTTCCAATATCATTTCATAACATCATTCTTCATAAAAGAAAACTCTATCTTTCCATGGTTTCATCCCCTTTTAATTATAATTTTGGGGCACGCGAGGACACCCTATATGTTTGGAAATGAAAATACTTCTGTTTGACAACAAATAAAGGTAATTAAAAAATTGAAGAACAATAAACGAATCCATGCATTTAAACTTTGTATCTTTTCCACCGCCCAAATTGATTATTGTTTGACTCATAAGCATTTGCGTAAGTCCCCTACCGCAATCTCAATCTCAATATGCATCTAAGTGTGACATAATTTTCATTCGGTGAAATGGTGAATGAGTCAATGGTCTTTTATGATCCTATGCGTGGACCATTATAATTGTTCTTTGCTAGATCATGAGAGTGCCCTCTATTGCAGACCTCTACAGTTTTTCTTTTCTTATTCATAGCAAATTCTGTGGTAGAAAATGATTTTGCCAAAATATCTTAATTGTAATTTTATTTGATCTTTATTTCTCAATATTTTAAGTTCTTTTCATTTTTAAAATTATAAACATCAATCCCTTTGTTTTATTTAAAATTCTTAATTCTTCATTTTCTATTCAAGTATTTTAAAATTTATGGATTTGAAATATGGAAAATTGTCATTTTTTTAAATAGAATTTTAATGAAAAATTAATAAATAAAAAATTGAAGGATTTTGTAAAATATGAGATTATGATTTTAAATAAAATTTGATGTTTTTAGTTAGTCAATTTTGAATAAAAAAATTAAAACAATTTATTCAATTTAACTTACGAATTTTATTTTATTTTTTAAAAAAGACAACATAAGAATTTTAAGCAAAAAAAAAAATTGATAAAAAAATACTAAATTAATTAAATTTAAATAAATGACAAACATATATATCAAAAACTTAAAAAACAAATATTATACATCATCTAAATTAAATGGAATAAGAATACAGATAAACCAAAGAGTGCCACACTTTCTGAATGAGAAAAAATTTCTAGTGCTGACCAGATATAATGTTTAGCTAGACTTGATGGCTTTATATAAAATCTGCAACACTTATCAAGTTGCATTGGTTTGACAAGTACACTTAACATTGTGTCTTTATCTGGAAATACAATGCAAAAAAGAGAAGGAAGAAGAAAAAGCATCCTTATTAATATTGCTTGTTAACAGCTCATTTAATGCGTTCATCTCCCACCATCTTCAACCCCACCAAGCTTGTCATTCACACATGATTTAATAACAATTTCTTCTTTCAAATAAATAATCCCACATTTCTTTCAATTCCAATTTTTTAAATATTTAAATTCAATGCCTACACTAAAAAAAATTTGTCATAAAAACATAACTACTAATCTATCACTGATTGCATATTTCTGTACATTATTCTAATTTAATTACTGATCTTAGATTAAATTTTGAATATATAATTGTTTAAATATTTAGAAGATAAGTTTAGTGTTCACATTAATTCTATTTGACTCGAATGAAATCATCTTCAATAAAAATATATGTAGTCAAAATAAATAACATAACTAGTAAATTAGTGGTGAGAAGAAGGACCGTGTAAGTACTAAATAAATAATGTGTGTTATGTTTCATATCATGACTTGGTTTCAGCCAATTACTTGTTCTGAATTAGATATTTTATGGTCACTTCCATTTTTCTTAAGTTCTCCATAAATTTTTTTTTGTCTATTTTCTTATATTTTAATATATTTAAAAATAAATATAATCAACCAAATAATTCAATCCAACTCAAAAATAAATTAACAACATAATCCAATTAGTTGAGAAAATTTTATTGAAATTAGATCAATTCAAGTTAATCGCAATTGATTGGATTGAGTAACTTTTTCTTAAGCCTCACTCGTTTTTTATAAATCATATATTTTTAATATTTCGACTCATATTTTTAGTATTAAATATGTTGAATAATACTTATACAATACTAAAATAATATTAAATGTATTTAATGATTTTATCATTAAATATATTAATTACTTTCATTTAGGGTTTTAGTATTTTTTAAAAGATTTTAAAGTTTTTTAAAAATATAGTAAAAATATTTTGAAGAATGTACAGTTACTTTTATTTTTATTAGTATACCTTAACGATGTATCCCTAGTTTATAAACTAGCAAAATGTAAAATTGTAAAATTATTTATTGCAAAAGAAATTGTGCAAATTCCTCATATAAGATAATGTGCAATATTGATTCTAATGAATAAAATAAAATGATGAGTAATAGTATATATAGGTTATCGCTCTATTTTTTTTAAAACTGCTTTTTTACTTTTTCTCATTAAGGAGTCATGAGTTGGTCTGTAAGCTCATGCGCTATTCCGGATAGATGAGGGCCTATGACCATTTATTTTGTACAAGTGTTATTTATATCTTTTATTATTAATAATAATTTTTATTTTTATTTTTTAAAATATTAATTTTCAGAATATTAAAATTTTTATTTTAAAAATTCAATATTTCAGAAAACACTTTCCTGAAGTGTTAAATTTTAATATTACAGAAAGTATTTTTTAAAAATTAATTTAAAAATAAAATAGGACATATTTCTTTAAAGAGATATCCTTTAAACGATTTGGAATAGTTCATGATGATGACATCATAATCCCAAACAATTTGTATACTGAATTGTATTTTTTGTCATCATAAAAATATTATTTTTTTAATTAAAAAAATGATTTTATCAACAAACGAAACATTATTTCAATGATTATTTCATTTTAAAGATTTCACATAATTGTGATTAAAGTATTAATATATTTATAAGATTTATATTTCTATTATTATTTTTTAAATCTATAATTTTATTTTTTTTTAAGATTTTTTTAAAACAAAATCAAGAAAGTGAATATACCAGTGCATAACAAACACAAATAACTTAAAAGACAATTGATGTTTCATTTTAAAAAAAAAAAT
>JAMLFT010001087.1:0-33439 GCA_026544285.1 Pachyrhizus erosus | reverse complement strand
TATTTTATAAATTATTTTATTATTATTATTTATTAATATCGGTTTGATTACGCTCGTTTATTTCACATAATATTTTTACATTCATGATAATATGATACTGTGAATGTTTATTCTCATATTTGTTAAATTATCAATAAATATTTCTCAGTATCTTTTATTTTCAGGAAAGTTATATTTTCATGTTTATATTATTTTCATTCTTATGCTGAGAAGGTGAAAAGGTTATATTCTCACATAAATATTGATAGTTATCTTCTAATTTTACTATAATATTATTTTTTATTTATTATTTTAAAATTTAAAAATATTTTCAAAAATATTAAAAATTAATTAAACATACTTTTAAAATTTTCTAAAAATATTATTTTAGATTACAATATTCTTAAAAATATGATTCTTAAAAATATAATATGAGATAAAGAGACAAAATATTTCTGTAAATCTCCTAGTTTGGATATGATTAGCTTACGTTTAAGTGGATAGGAGATGCAAATACAAGTTGACTTACCCACTTAACCACACTAAGAAATTTGTAATTAAATATGTAAAATTTTAACAATAAATATTTTAATGATAAATGTTTAATAAGAAACAATAGCAAATTAATCTCAACACTACAAAATTTACTCGGAGATGAAAGTCTCAAGAAATTTAAATAGAATCATTTTTTAAGAAAGAATGTGAGAAAATAACTAATGATCTTACTTACTGTAATAAAATATATGTCAATCACCTAATCATTACTAGGGTGAAACCGTGAAAATGAAGAATTTTCATATCACCATATTTACAAGAAATTGTGACTAATATCATTGAAAAACCAATTAAAAATGAATTAGCATAATTTATAATTAATCGCAAGAAATTAAGTATTCTTAATGGTAACAACTCTTCACAACTTTTTATTAAAGGTTGAGAACATGACATTGAAACTTTTGAATGTAATAAAAAAAATTGAGGCAAAATTCATCTAAATTTAAATTTCAAGAAAACATCAATACAGTATTTTTCTAAATTATCCTATTGTAATTTTAATTTTATAGAATTATTAATCTATGATATTGGTGGGACTTTATATAAGTAAATTCTTAAAAAAATATTATCTTATTAATTTAAAGAAATATTAATTTTATAAACTAACCAAAATTAAAATTAAAATATTATTTTAGAAAAATTATTAAATTATCAAATATAGTTACAAAGGTTTAATTCTATAAAGAAATTTGGGGTTAATTGGATCGAATATCCAATCATTAATTAATATAGCATTAGCATAAGTTAGGTTACAGTACAGAGCATCAACAAATTTGATGAGAATAGGATGACATAAGCTGCTACCATTTTTGCTTATCAAATGACTCAGCCTGCAATAATAATACCGACCGTGACAATGATTTTATATGGAAAAAAAGTTTGGTGATATTAAACTCTATTTAATATTTAAAAAGAAAAAATATAAATATAATGTAATAAAAAAATTATATATATATATATATATATATATATGTACACGCGCGCGCGCGCGCGCGTAGGAGCAGGATCAAATCATTCCTAAAATTCAAAACTTATTGTATTGTTGTACATATTTTGATACAATCATTTGAAATTTTATAGAAAAAAGACAACTTAAAGTTTTTAATTTCTAATCTCGTAGATCATAAAGAAGCCAGAATATACTAAAGAGTAAATTCAAGTGCAATTTTTTAAGTTATATAGTCTTTTAAAAAATTTAGTTATCAAACTAGTTCTTTTATTTAAAATATCATTATATTAATATTTTAATTACCTTTTTTCCAATTAGTTCATAAAAAACTAAAATATCATCGTATTAATTTTTTTATAGAAAAATAAAGCGGCGACACAAATTCTTTATTAAAAATCCAGTTTGGTGATGAACCAAATATTTAAGCGATTAATTTGGTGATAAAACCTATATGATAATATTTAAAAAACTATATAAGTGATGAAATTTTTTAAAGAACTAATTTAATTATGCATATAATTTTAAAGGGCTAAATTACTCTTAAATAAAATTGAGTATTAAGTCATGATAAATAATAAACATTTGTTATGCCTTATAGCAGTTCCATTATTTGAACATAAAAAAAATTAATAACATATAATTATATTTATCTCACTTTTTTTTTTTTTATCTTTTTACACACTTGCATTTTCTTTTTATTTGCATTTTAAAAACAATTTTATTAAAATTGAGTAAAAAATGATTATAAGTGACAAAAATGCTTTTTCAAATATTTAATATAACTATATATCAAAACGTAAACTCAAAATTACTTATTAAGATGGAAAAACTTAACAGCATTTATCCATGCACATTTCAAAAATACTCCCTAGCTAAGATCAAAGGAGGCAATTTTTTGTAATCCCATTTTAATGTTGAAAGCACATTTTCCAATAGCCCTGAGTCAAATTCTTAGAGAATTGCATGATTCTGGCTGGGATTGACCTAGACCACTTTAATTACAAGCACTTTATTATGCATGCAATCACACCAGGTTATCAGCCTCCTAGTAACCACAACAATAAAAGCTGTTCTCACTGACCAAACAAAACTTTATAGGAAACTGCATAGTAATAGGAAAGAAAAAGGTTAAGCAACAGAAACTAAATGTATCACGATTCCTTTGACTACTCTTCCATGTCTGAAATACTTTGTTTTCAGTTTTGGACAAGGTACAATGGATAATGCTATCTAGCTGAAGGAGTGAGCCTCGTCATTGTCAGAGCCAGATTAGCAGAGGTTGTTCATGTCCCTATTTGTCTGTGCCGACTAGTGAACAGCAAAGCCAGCATTAAGCTTTGGTCCATCAAGGAATCTTTGGACAATTCATGAACAAACCCTTGCCAAGTTACAAGATTTTTGTGGTCATGTTGAGGGATTTGAGTGAGTTGTAATTCATTTGGATTTGGATGTATCATTCCAAATGGTCCAAGTTTTCTTTCTGGATCAACCTAATACTGTTTCTTTTTGTATTTTAAAGTAAGATGCAATACATGATAAAGGATAAAATATGTTTTTAATTTTTTTTAAAATGGTTAAAGTTAAATTTTCATTTTTTAAAAAATTTGTATTATTTTCGTTTTTCAAATTTTTTAAAACATTTTTTTTTCTAAATTTAAAATATATTATTTTTGGTATTTATGGTTTTAGATAACATTTTATATAAGAGTAAAAATGATTTACATAATATTTAAAATAAAAAAATTACATCTCAAAATTAAAAAGATTAAAATAATCCAAAAACTTTTAGAAAGACCAAATTTATATATTACTAATTTAAAAAAAAACGTAAAACAGAATTCACCCAATCATAAAAGCTAAAACAATAATAATCCAAAGCTCCAAAACATTAAAAAGAAGAAAAGAAAAGACAAGGGACTGTTTTTGATATACAAGTGCATCGGTTGAGACAAAACAAATGTAAGGCAAGCATATGACTAGTCATACTGCATTATATATGCATTATAAAATACAGCTACTATAACATTCCAAAACACTAGCAAAAGCAACAGTGTGAAGACCAGACTTTAATAGTATAATGTTAGAAGCAAGCATTATGCTTTAATTAACTTGTCACCCTTCACCTCACCAAAATAATTAATACATTTATTAGTCTACCAAAAGGTGTAAGTTTGATGCTCATTTTTGTCAGAGACAAGGTATACTAACTTAGGATTCAGAGTGTGATTGAAAGATCTATTTTACAGTTTAAGTATGTGGAAGAACTTATGAAAAAAAAAATTATGATATGTCCATAAAATATTGTTAATTTATTTTAATAAACTTTATAAGATAGTTTATAAAAACAGCTTTCAGCTTGTATGGCATCAATTTAATCATATTCTCTTGATTACAAAAATAAGATTTAATACATCTGTAGGTTCTTGAACTTGTTAAAAAGATTTAACCAGATTTCAAACTAAAAGAATTTGTAATTAAGTCTCTGTCTACACTTTTTGTAATTAAGTCCTTGAAATGAATTTATGGCAGCTTGAAACCTTTAGAAAAAGAACAATTCGAACAATTTTATTAACTCTAAGATATAATTACAAAAATTGTAGAAGATTAAGAACTTAATTGCAACTCTTTTCTAATTTAGGGATTTAATTCTAAACACTAAACTAAAAAATTCTGAGACCTACTGATATGTTAAACCTAAAAATAACTTGTAAATAAGCACTTGATTTATAAAGTAAGATTTGTTTGATAAATACTTAATTTTACTATTTATCCAAATGCATCCTAATTACATTAACCTCGCTTAAGGTTAACATTAATTATACTTACAATATTTGTTTTAAAAAGTTAGGATAGGTTTACTTCATATATATATATATATATAATGTTTACATATTAACACCTATTGTATTTAAAGATACTACAAATACTTCTCTTATAATGTTCGGATAATATACATACATTATCTTTAAAAAAAACAAAGCAAGAAATACGAGTATAATTTTCTAAACAAGATGCAAGTACATCTACATTAACTTAGTGTTCAATATAATTATCCCTCACATTTATGAAGAATTGTGCAGCACCCTCAACTCTACTACAGCGGTGACAAAGCTCCGTTTACAGGGTGGAAAGTTTTAGTGTCAATTAGGCTGGCTTTTTTCCTACCATGGGTTTTATAAGCCCATCCAACTTGCATGACCTTGGGTGGACGATCAATTAGGATGCAACACTCAAATGTTTCGAATCTGTCACCAACAATAACATACTCTTTAATATGTTTAGTTGTCAACCTGCATCAATCTCTTGGATCATATCCTAGAAAATGAGAGCTATCTGTTTACATGCTGACAAGTCAAGTCCATGTTAAAGCTGTCAAAATAGGTTGTAGTTTGCAAGTCAATCCCCTATAACAAGTTCAAGCTAAATTGAATTAGTAAAACTGAACCTATCTCAATTAAAAGTAAAAAAATGGACCAGTTAATGGGATTGAATCCATGAAAGACCAAATTCATTCACCAATTAGGATTTTACTTTTAAAATATAAAAAATAAAATTTACTTTGATTCTTGATTATAAATATATCATATATCTTATCCTTAATTATTTAATAATTACACTCTAATTACAAATGCCACAATATTAATTTGAAACTTTAAATTAAATGTTTAACTGTTTAAATATTCTAAGAAGATAAAATATTTAAATTATTTAATTATTTTTTTAAGTGAATTAACCTATTTAACCCAGTAACTCACTATAAATTGAGTTGGATTAACTATTTTTTAGTTGCCAAAAAGTGACTTAAGTTAAACTAACTTTTTGGTGCATCAACATGGATGAGTCGGGTTGACCACTTTCACAACTCTAGTCCACATCCAAGATTGAAAGTAACAAGCCAAAACAAGGTATAATTACAACACTAGTTAATCAAAGTATCAAGCAATAAAGTTCATTGCTTTCAATTACAACATAATTAGTCAAGCAATTTACCCCTTTAACCTAGAAGGAAAAAGGTTTAGCCCATAATTTTGAAGGAAGCTCAACAACAAAATGTAGTTACAAAAATATCAGTTTCCCCAGCTGAGGTGAAGAACCATACTAGTTCACTGTCTTGCTGTAGCCCCATGAAATAAAGCTGTCCTGTGAACCAAATTCCTACATAAACAAGATAACACATTAAAATGACAATAAAATCATTTCATTTTCACACAATCGTTGAGAACACAGAAATACCAGCTGACTTAGTCGAAACTCTGAAGGTGTATCATTCTCTATATTTGCATAGTCGAGGGCAAGATTTTGACACTCTTCAATATCCTTCTTCAGATGTTCTGGTCCTAGCTGAGCATAAACAGAAAGACCAGGTTGGTTCTTATGATCTTCCAGTTTTCCATCTCTACTGGGAGACTGGCTTTGGAGTAGATCATCACACAGCGACAGTGCCTCGACCAGTTGTTGTGAATCCAACAGATTCTGTGACTCACTGTCCCACCATTTTTGGCCTTCCTCAGCATTATTTTCTTTATTATCCATCTCTTCATTATGTTCAGTTTCTATCATGGATGATTCATTTGCAAGGTCTTGGCAATCAGCTTGAATTTCTTCTAAACAATCCATCCGAGGAGGCTTTGGTATATTAAAAAGCAGAATAGAACAGGAATTATCAACTTCAGAAAGTGGTATTTTCAAATTTCACTTAACTATTTCATCACAAGTAGCACCTAGCAAAAGTAATACCATAACTGACTGCATAACACATCTAGAATTACAAGTTTAGCTAAATGGCTAAATTACATTCTGGGATTAATATGTGTAAAATTGTAAAATTATTTTAGCAGTGGAATCTGCCAGCATGTACTTACTGAGAGAGAATCCAAGCCATATAAATATCAGAGCATATGGCATCTTAGTCGTATTAGCCTACGTCAAAAAATTACATGTTCCACAAACAAAATACTAAATAAACTATATTTATATTCAAAGGGGATTTAATCCCTCAGTTATTTTACTTTCAATATCCAATTCGTTAAATGACAAGTCAAATTCAGATCAAATGCTTAAAATGTTTGAGTGAAGAAACCAAAGAAGGGAACATTGGATTACAAAATCACCGTTCAATGTTCAAAGCCTCCTACATGAAACTTCAATTGAAGAAGTAAAATAACATAAAAGTCATTACAATTTACAGTGCAGAACGAATGGTGACTCCTTTTTCACTATGTAGAATCAACTATACTTTCATGTGGAGAAGAGGATTCAGATTTGATAGGATGTAAATAAGAATTTCTACTGAGTACACATAAGCTACCTACATTTTAAAACGGTACTTGTTATCTTATACATATCCTCTTCCAATAACAAAAGCAAAACTGAAAATTGCATTCATAGCAGAGTATTAATAGGAAACAGATATTTGATAACAAGAAAATATGGTTGAAGGTTTTACCTGGGGAATGTTATGTGTTTCTTGTCCTAGGTCTAGATCTGCACACGGCCTTTCATTACAAGGAGGCTCAGGAGTCACCAATTTGGGAGTGACTGGATCCACTTTCACAATTGTTGATTCCGTGATTTCAGTGGCTTCAGGAACATCTTGGTCATCTTTATCACCCAATTTAACTTGCTGCTGCTGGTAAAACACTTTAGAAATAATGTACTCCCCATCTTTTTCATTCTCTTCTGTTCCTAGGTGATATTGATGCATAACCCAGTTAGTTTTCTCGGCTCTTCCTCCTCTTACATTGCTCACATACAGAACCATAATCTTTTTACAGCCTTTTTGAACACCATTCAAGACAACTGATTTAGTCTTTCCAGTCTTGTGCCAGCGGACATCACCAAAATCTTGCCCTAGTATTTTTCGGCGCTTTCGGGTGCCAGTGTTGTAAGCCTTGATTGCTCTATGGAAGAAGTGGGAAGCACTTCCATCTTGCTTAACACCTAAAATTTTCATCATAACTTATCATATTGATTGAGAAGTAATTGATAATACAAATTTGGATAAAACTCATGCTACCAACCAGGTAAATTTTGAGGATGAGTATAGCAAATTCCATCATCCACTTCAAGAGCAGTAATAAATTCATCAATGAAAGGATGAGATTTTGAATCTCCTACGCCAACTTTTGCAAGCAAGTGCCAAATTATCTCCTGATCAGATGGATCAAATTTGACACCTTTCGGTAAGCCTGGCCACTCTTGTGCTACCTATGGAGAAAAAAAATTCAAATGTCAAAACACTTATACCTATTTAACTGTTAGAATTTAGGATTTAAATAATAAAGTTTAAAAAATACCATCATTTTGTTTTTAATTTTTAATTTTAAACTAAATACTAATCAATTTTTAGGACATCATTCTAGGAATTCAAATATATGCCATATAGCACTGCTGAAAACTGAAAAGTGAAACGAGTAAAGAACAAAAAGAAAAGATTCTAGTAACAAAGAGTTTGGAAATTTAGTTTGTGGGTCAGGAAAATTCAAAACCAACTCAACCCAAGAAACTATGGATCATATTACCACATTTGATTATATACTACTAAGTTCTGATTCCCTCTTTTCCCCATTAGTTCTGCATAAAAGACTTGATGATTTCCAAGGCATATAACATCCATAGTCATTTGAATCTTACAATTCACAATTTGAATCACACAATTTAATACAATTGGGTTAGCTATTATTTGAATCATGTGTTGAATCAAAGATGACTTTGAATCTTACGATACATGAATTACTGTGATTTTGTATTACCAATACAAACTATACAATTCAGCAATTTGTTTTTATATTTTACTTTTCTTTCACCACTTCTTAGCAAAGAAATTGAAAATTTTGATAATTTTAAATTTGTTAAATGAAAAGGAACTGAAAAAGCACCATTAAATGCACCCTAATTATTCATATGCTCTATTTCAATCTGCTGAAACAGGCTTCAAATCGTCATTCACTCTTTCTATGCCATGTGTTTAACTAATCCATTGCGCTATTTCAGTCTTCTGAGATAGTGGCTTCATACACTCAATCATAACAAGTGATTTTGTTTCATCAGTGTTATGATGATTATAACAGTTTCTAGTTAAAATCAGTACATTGAGCATTATACATAATTTATATGGTATATTTCAAGCTATTTTTCATTGTGTATGAATCTTACGATTCAATATGATTTATCATTCTCAATTCAAAAAATAATTTAATTTGTGATTTGATAACTGTGATTACAACAATTGCCAAAAATTAGCAATTGATACATTCGAGCAAATGATATTCAATATGAGCATGAAAAGGGCAGCAGATAAGCATATCTTATACCCAAAAGTAATAGAGACTTGTGCAATAACAGTTTGAAACTGAAAGTAAAGTAAGGGTAACTGATTGCACTTAACTTTACAAACTAGCATATTGATGTTACTTACTCCTAATGAAATGAACAAGGAAAATTGTCTATTACCTTTCCAGGTTATAAGTTAATACTTAAAACTGAAATTCGTATCCAATTATATGCTATATTTAGTTCAGTAAAACCAGCATCCCACTCTCACTTAGTTACAGTTTATTGTAGTTTCAAAATAGGAAGATGTGCAAAAACACTCCACTTTTGTTATACAATTTACAAAAACATTTAGTGAAAAGCTGATCTTACTGATACAACATAAAATCAAGCAAAACTTACATAAATATGATGAAGAATATTTATCCACACTAAAGTAAATAAATATAATACAGTGACAAGGGAGGTTGAAAATGAACACATTACAAATGGACTCCACATAAATAAACTAAGATGCATGCCATTTCTACCAAAAGAAAAGGTACTTGATGAAGTCAAATCACGAAAATGAATAGTTAAATTTTAAAAAGAAACTGCACTTACATCACTGTTGTCAATAGCATGTTGACAATTAGGGCAAGCCTTGGTAGGATTGCTTTTCCATATAACCTTTTCAGGATCACACGCTCCTGATGCACTTTTTATTTTGGTTGCAATTCTACTTTTGTCCACCAACCATGATGGTCTGCATAAACAAGAGCATCACCAAGATAAAAAGTTTATTACTTGGCTGTGACAGCATAAGTCCATTGTGTAGATTTAGGCACTTAATTAATATCAGAACTCAACAAACAGTATGCAGCGGACTGACATTTCCTTAAAACTTAGATAAAACAAACAAATACTAGCTGATGATCTCTTTATTCCAACCTCCAAATCGGTGAAGATAAAACAAATAATAAGGTTCATCTTAAAGCCATCAATTCGCTACTAATAGTGCACTCTGCATTCAATGTAACATCAAAAGGGTGAAGAGTACCTAAAAATGAAAGCTAAACTTTCAATTGCTTCCATGAACTTCCATTTTCTTTTCAATCATAGAACTATTAACATGGTGGGTAGGGATCAACACAACACAGAAATTCAACTAAAAATGTGAAGAAAAAAATTCTTCACATAACCCCATCTAAGACCTTCCAAATTTCTTTCAATTATAAAACAATGAACATTGCAGAGACAAAATCACCAACCAGAAACTCCACCAGAAAACAAAAAGCTATCATTTTTCGCATAAAACTAGCACCCCATGAACGAACTTCCACTTCTCTTTCAATCATAGAACAAGGAACATCAAAGAGATGAAACAACGCAACCAGAACACACAAAAGACATCATTTTTCACATGAAACTAGGTAACCCCATTTAGATCATAATAAAGAAAATGGGGTTCCTTCAATAGAAGTAATATTGCTGCAAAAACAGTTTGTACTATGACGTTCAAAAAGGAAAATCCAGGTGAAAAATAGAGTTCAATAATCAAACGTGGAGAGCAAGAGAAGGGTACATACCCAGCCATAGGGGAGTGGTTGATGATTCAATTCGAAGCCTTCTTTTTCTGTTTTCCTAGAGTATATAAAAAAATATTTTTTCTCAATGATCTTTACAACTATTACATTTAATTTTAAAATAAATTTATGTTAAAACTAACAATTATAAAAAAAAATAAAACTAAATTTTAAAAATTGATTATTTTTAAAATGTTTGAACTAACAACTAACAACTATCCCGAGAGCAGCCTTCATTGACTTTTATTTTTTAGCTATCAAATAATTTTTTAATTGACTTTTCAACTTTCAATAAACTTTTTAACTACTTTTTGCTAAATATGATTTAAAACACGTAATTTCTATAAAAATAATAAATGAAAAGAGGTATACGGAAGGTAGTGCAATTTTTTAAATTAAGAAATGCATACCTAACCTTAATATCAAACAAGGTTATATAGTGAAATTGTTTTTATTTTTGTGACATAAAACATTTCTGTCAAATATCTTCTACCAGAGAATTTAGTAAAATGAACTAGTCTCTTATAATATGATTCAATGTTCGAATCTTTATTGGAGAAAGTGTTCATGTTTAATTATTTTACATCAATTAAGATATAAAAATCATCTTTGTACGAAGATATAAGCTATATACTGAAAAAATAAATTTCATATAGTACCAAAAAATAATTAAGCATTGGAATTGTCTATATTAATTTAACACTTGTTTAATGAAAGTTAAATAGCCAATTAATATACTTTGTGAATTTACATTAATAATATGATGAATTATATTAATAGTATGATATACTAATGACATTTTTTTATACCAACGAAACTTTCTTTTAATATATATGTCACATTATATTGTTAGTATAAGCCGGCAATATCTACACTAATAATAAAATTATTATTAGATAAAGGTTATACCAATGGAGGTAAACTCCATGACTAATGATTAGTATATGTCATTGTTTGGTAGTTAAGCTAAATAACATTTATACTTCTACAATGCGTGTTAATCCAGTTTCTCTAAAGAGAATAATTTACTTAAGGAGTTGTTTAGTATACAGAATCTTTTTTTATTCATGACAATTATATTTCTTTTTAGAAATCGTGTTTTTTTATTTATTTAAATTCCATAAATATATTAGTATATATAAGATATATATTCTTAAAAATAATACATTTTTATAATAATAAAAATGAAGTCTAAAAAAAATTATACAATTGATTAAGAAATTTTTATTAATTTCTTTAATTGATATAATTATAAAAATATAATAATTAAGATAATTAGAAAATATCATTTTTTTCTTTACTTCATTTTGTTGTAGTTAACAAAGATACAATCTTAATAAAAAATAAAATAAAATTATACATAAATCATGTTATTTTTTAATTTATAAAATATATTATACAATGTTATTTAATCATAAACAACAAGATATAGTATATTAAAAAAATTAAAATTAAAATTAAATTTTATTTATAATCATTACTCTAATTTTTATACTTTATAATTATTAAATAATATATATAATAGATGTAAATAAAATAACTAATTTTATAGTTTTAAAATATAATATCAAATTTGTACATTATACTCATCATCATATTAATAATTATAAAAAAAAATTATTTCATAAAAATTTTAGATTCTCACCCTTTTTTCCGAAAAACTTTAGTAAAAAAATTAATTAAATTTTATTCATGGACTGTTAAATTTTTGAAAATAATTTTTTAAATATTATACTAAATATAAATTTTAAATTTTTTTACATATCAAACCTAATATTTTTGAGAATCTTAAAGCAATCCTTATAAAACATCTCCTAAGGGGGTAAAGTAAGCAATTAAATGTTAATCGATAAAAATAAATATATTTTTTGCACTACACTTTGAAAAGCATATACTAATCCTTTGGCATTATTAAACTTTTGTTAGTATGTTTTAGTGAAAAAAGAAAAAAAATTATGAAAATTTAGATATTTTCATTGTTTGGAATGACTTTGTAAAGGAAGGAAAGAAAGCATATGTATGATTTTTATCTAAATATGCTTCCTTCAAAATTGGAAAGAAAGGAGAAAAAAATAGGAAAATAATTTTATATATAAAAACAAAAATATCCTTATTTGTGTTGCATTCTTGTTTATTTAAATTATTTATGTTATTTTTTATACACATTTTTTTTTTATTTTTACTTTCTTTCATCAAATAATTTTAAAAAATGACTTCACTCATTTTTTTTTTCTTTCTTAAATCAAACCTATCATTAATGTAGACACTGTGAAATTACTTTAACAATATGATATATTATATATACTAATCGACTCACAATATTTATATTAAAGAAGTCTAATTTAATTGATTAAATAATATGTGTGAATGTAAATTTTTTAATATTTGAATTCAATTTTTACAAGATAAAAAAACTTATAATATTTATGTTAATAATTTAATATTTGCTAGACAAAGATTATTTATAAGTAAACGTATAACATTTTTTATTTGATATATAATTTTGACAAATGTTATCCAATGTTATAAGGATAAAGAAAATAAAAGTGTAAATCTTTTTATTAAAATACATAAAAATACATTGTTTCTGATTTTAAAATATATTTTCATGTAATTTTTAATAAAAATTTAATCTTTTAATTTTTTTAACAAATACCCTAATACACTGGTTTGTAATGCTAGTTTTATATTAAAACAGCCTAATATTTAAAACAAATGAATATGGACACACGTGAAGAAACATGAAAACTATACCTGCCACCAAAGCTAAATTTGATACCAAATGAATAAACAATAATTTCTTCACTGAAAATTGCAATGGTGATTTCCCGATATGTTTTCCTCGAAACTTGTTTTCGAGGCAGGTGAAAGTAGAGTTTTGAATGGAGTAGTACTCTATTGCTATAAATTTTATAGTTTAGATATTTCGAATCTTGCTAAAATTGTCAGTTCATATAAGGCATGATAGATACTTGTTGAAAGTTGAGTAATTGTGGCACATACACTAATATATGGGATTTTGCCCGATATTAAGGAGTATAGTAGACTAATATTTGACAAATTATTAAGTAATATAATTTTAATCAATTATATTGTAATACATAATTATATATTATTAATTTTTAAAAATTTTAAAATTTAAATATGTATCATATTATAATTAATTAAGACTATAAACATATAATAATTTAAGATCATTTAATAATTTTTTTAATATATTTAACTATCACCTACCAATATCATATGATATGATTAGTAGATATTTATATTTTTAAATATATGATTAAGAATTTAGTTTTTAGTTTTATGTATAAAACAATATTTATTAGGATATGAAGTTAAAAAGATTAATTTTTAAGTAAGTTTCAATAATTTAAAAAAACTGAAAAATATATAGAATTAAAAAGAAAAACTAAATATCATCATGCAAACAATGTTTTAATGACTTCAATCGTGCACATGCTCAGTTGTCAGTTCTTATAATTTGATTCCAATGTGATTTCGCAGTTGATACTGTATTGAAATATCTCCATCAGATACTGAGTTATATCAACACATTTGGTCAGACAGAAATCCTTTGCAGAAAAGTGAATTAAATAATCTTTAAAAAAATGTTGGAATGAACAATGTGAAAGAGCAAATTACAAGGGAAAAGGTACAGATCCTTATCTCTCTTTTTCTAACAATTTCCAACGTTGATCCCAGTTTTCAAAAACATTTATATACGTGACCTGGCTCCCATGCATATCTGTGACGTCACATTGTTCTAAAGATAGTAGCACGTGAAAGTTATTTCCCAGAAAAGTCCTTGCCCAATAAGCTTAAACAGAATGATTAACCATTAGAGAATTTGAATAATTTAAAATGCACGAATTCACTTAAACAGGACTTATCAGACGTATTTTATGTTGTATCATAATTTGTATTATGGTGACTACAAATGGGAAGAAAAGGTTCCTTCTGGAGTTTGAACCACTTGAGAGGGTCTTCTTATGTGGTAGTGGGGGGTGGGGGGTGGGGAGAACAACTAGCATCATACACTTGAATGTGAACTCTGACTGTAAAGTGATACTAACACAAGCGTAACGTGAGTTTTGCACATGTTCTTGATGTCTGTATTCAGACAAGACTTTTCCACAAAAAACTTATCTAAGATCAAAAGTTGGATGCCTCATCAACTTTGGATTTCAGACTATTATAATTCAAATATGAATCCAGTTAAATTCTACACAATTTTCTTATAAAGTAAGAATTATTTTTTAATTATATATTTTATTTTAATTTTATTATAAAATTAAATATTTATTAATATTTTAGTAAGAATTCAATAATGAGTGATCTAATATCTTCAACATTAATCATTAAATTAGATTATGACATTGTATTAAAAATTAGATTTAAACTAAATTCAATTCTAAAAATCTGACTTATGAAATGAATATTATCTTTTATATATTTTATTTTGACTTTATTTTTAGTTGATGTGAGATTTTTTTATTAAATTTGTTATTTTTTCTTCTTAATTATTATCGTTGTTTTTTTAAGAGTCAAAATTTTGAAATTATTTATTTATTTATTTATCATTTTTAAGTTTTATGATAATACTAATTGCTTTTTTTTTGTTAATTATAATCTTATTTTTTATTTAATTTTTAATTAATTTACATATTTATTATGAAAGTAAAAAAAAAAAACTAATATGTATTCTATGTGGAGTAGAAATAAAAATAGATAAAAAAAATAACATAATATTTTATTAAGTTAAAAAATATTTATTTGATTTCTTAATTTTTACTTAAAAAAAAGAATGAAGGCAGTGATCCTTAAATTAATAAAACTAGACAGTAATTTCTCAAAAATTAAATATCTGTCTATTTAATCTAATATAAAAAAACATACTATTAATTTAATCTCTAATTCAATATATTGGAATAACATTTAGAGATTAATTTAAAAAGTTTTTTCATACTTAAAAAATTATTTAATATAAATTTTAATACTTGAAAAATATTTATATAATTCTTTTTACTGTAAAGATTATTTCAAAGAGAAAGCAATACTTTAATGATGAAGTTAATGACTTATTCATCAAAAGTAACCAATCGACTTGAATGAAATATCTATGTATACCAGACATTCAACCAAAACCTAAGTCAAAACTGGTCCCCCAGACACGCCAAATATTCGCGTCTACCAAAATCGTACTATGTTGGTCCACAACTAAGCCCAAGATATTTTAGTAACATAAATATCTGTAAATAATCAAATTCATGCCAATAAAATTATTTGTATTTGAAAAAGTAAAATTTTATATAATAAAATTCACCAATTTTCTTCATCCACTATGACATGTTTTCTTTGTCCACACATGTCTTTAACTTTAATTTCCCTTTACTTAAATATTTTCTTTTAAAAATACACATTCAATACCTATTTTAGAATATATATATATATATATATATATATAAGCCTCATCGATCCAAAGCAATTGGTCAATCAATATGTAGGTAACATCAGTTAGGAGTAGGATTCCTGTAATACACATGTGAGTAGTAAATAATAGTTTTTCTAAAATAAATTTACTCTATTACTACATTAATATAGGAAACGTTAATTTTTGAGGAATTAGGCTTCATGCCACATAATCAAACTTATCTTAAACTTCTATAAATACAACCAATGTTATAGTAGTAAGTAATTATTTATTATATAGTGTTATTATAGTAAAATAGCCACTAACTTAAATCTCTAAGTACCCTTTCCATATACTCATCTTTATCCACAAGGTTTCAATTATGTTGAAGAGTAAAATTATTATTAAGAAACATTGGACCTCAGTCCACTTGGAGTACACCTTACTTTATGTTGTTGAATGTTTGATCAAAGTCAATAATTCTATCTTAAACATATAATTGGTATCGTATATGGTAATTGAACCCACAACCACATGATTAAAAATCATGTGATTAAATCAAATGTTACAAGTAAATAGACTAAGATATTTACAATGTTATGATTTAAAGGTGGTTTCATTTGTTAAATGAATATGAGGTCATCATGGGTTAGGAAATCATATGTGAAGTGTATCCTATGCTATGAACAAAATAGTCTACTTTGTTTGAAGTTGATCAAGTTATCATTTTGATAGTTACAATTATGGTCCTAGGTCATGTAGGTTGAGTAAAGATAATATAATTTAGCAAAACAAAATATTCATTTCATTAATAAAAATAGGAAGATACATTGAAGATTGAGATACATCATGAAAATAATTTAAAAATCCCTAAGACTTAGTTTATAGAAGTGAAAGAGCCATCTTGATTTAGGCTTCTAAAGTAGTCCTATTTTGCATGGAGTGTTCAAGACAATATCAACATTTAAATTTGTATTTAAAATCCTCAATTGGGCAACAACATTATCGAAAGACTCACCAATGATAATCCTAATGTCATTTATTTTTTCGGTATAACTCGAATTTATTTAGGGCTTTTTAGTCGGCACCTAACTAAATCCCTCCCATTAGGTTGACCCATTTTAGGATAAAGTGGTACCTCTAATTGCAACTCCATACCTAAACCAAGAATTAAACCTCAAGACCTTGGTAAATGAAGCAAACTGTCAAACTACTTATGCCAACAACTTTTGCCCCACTAATGTCATTCATAAGTTAGGTTCTTTTAACTCCTTATTTTGAAGTTAGCTTTACCTTTTTGGCCTCCTATGTTGTCTTTTCAACTTTCATCTTTCTAAAATTTTCCTTAACTTTCCTTAACACCTTTTGTTATGTTGAGATGCCTCATCGATCAACTTAAAACCTACTTCTAAACTTTGGTTCTTTAAGGTATACTTAGCAAAGTCTTCTTACAACTTTTCTTATGTTAGGTGGCCTTTTCTACAATAACCTCACTAAATTCCTTTTTGGCAACCTCAACATCCAATATAAGCTTTATCACCCAATCTTAGAAGCTTTGTATTTCTTTTGAAGATGTGCATGCAACATTGGAAGTTTTTGTTGAATAAATATTGAGAGACAATTGCATAATTAAGGAATTAAAGGGAAGCCCAAGAACACATATCATTTGCATCATATCAAGAAAGTCATTTAAGCTTGACATTGGTGTACATTTACCTATTAATTAAAAAGTTGTAGAAATTGTCATCGAGTACATAAAGAGGGATGGCTTAATCATTTTCTTTGTCAACATTAACTTTTTCCTCAACTTTGGGCTCAACCTCGTCCTTAGTCTTCTTAACCTTAAAGTCAACCTTGTCAATGTTAATAGTTCTTGAAGATTATGCTTGTTTTTCTTTTTCTTTTTCTTCTTTCAAGAAGCTTGATCACTAGAAGGTTGGCACCCCACTAGCAATTGATTTTAGTTTTTTCCCATTAATGTAGTTGCTTGATGTTAAGGTTAAGGTGGCATGATGACTTGAAATTGAGGTACAAGTCCAAGTTACGAAGAAAAAATAAGTTGCTTGGTTTGAGGAATTAAGTTATTGTCTCAAGTGTCAAAAGTGATTATAAGATAACATTGAAGTGTCATCTTTAAAGGACTATTAGTTACAAGTTACAAAGTTTCGAGTTAGTGATTCATCAATGTAAGTTTCAAATCAAACATTATACTTATTACTAAATTTAAATATTTTAGGGAGGCATAACTAATAGTTTGACACTAAAAAGTTGGCCATACTCATCCACTATAAGTTACCCGAGCTCTAAGTTGATCAACCCTAGGTCATGGTTTAAGGTCTTGAAATCTTGAAGTGTCAAGGCATAATGAGTTATATTCCAACAAATGAAGAATAAAAAAGTATTGAGGGTTTTGGAGGTTAGCCTAGAAAGGAGTAACCTTTTTAGTGGTTGGGATGATCTTATAAAATTCTTTCTTAAAAGGGACACGTTCTCTTTTGTGTGACACATTATAGGCTAACATGATCTTCTTACCAATAATACCTTTTAGACCAATCTAATCCTTTTCCCCATATCTCCAAGGATTTCCTAAGTACTTGGAAAAGACTATAATGGTTTAACCAAGAAATGCTCGCAAAACAATTGGAAACCTTTTTAAAAAAATCTCAAACATTTGGATGTAATTAAGGAGTAACACCAAAGTAGTTATTAAAAAGGGAATTTGAATCCCAAAGTAGCTAACATGTAGTCATAAACATATGTAAAGAAGTTTGATATCTTAGACAATACACAATCTTGATCACGTTTATCCTTATAAGCTAAGTTCGAGGTAAGGACCACACTTTCCATGAGTAATTCTTGTTGGGTTATTAAAAAACAAGTGGTTGTCCCAAATACTAGGGGTGACAATACGGGTTGGCCCAACCCATTTTGGCCCCTCAATTATCCGCCAAAAACGAGTTGGAATGAATTGGATAATTATAGCTAAGATAAGCTATAAATTTTGACTCATTTCCCTTAAAGGTGGGTTAGAAGGTTGACCTGCTAGATTTGAAAAAATATTAAAAAAATTAGAGTATGATATTTTCTTTTGAATAAAATCATCCTTAATTTTAAGATTATCAATTCATATCAAATTACTACTACAACTAAATAATAAAGTTAAGTGATAAATTGACTTAATTCATTTTCTTAAATACCATTTCAAAGACAAAAGTGGTAGGTCAACTTGTCCCACCTCACCTTTGACTTGGTGGGTTGACGAGTTTGGCATGCCTAGCAGGCTAAATGTTATGCCCTACCTCTACCAATTTGTATAATAGGTCACCTTAGCCCAAAGCGCAAGATTCCTAAAACACATATACAAACAGTGAACTATACATTGAGTAGAGGTAAATCTACCTTCTTGCTACAAGACAATAATGTTATATTACTTTTAAGAGACCTTAGGGCTTATAATAAGGAATTCAATTCATACTATATTCTTATAAATATAATCAATGTTACAGTATTAGATAAACATTTATTATATAGTGTCACTTTAGTAAAATAATTACTAACTTGAATGTTGAAATATTTTTTACAAGCCCTTTATCCACAATGTCTAGGGTTGTAGCAATCACAAGGTAAATTAGGAAATATCCTTAGACCCATTTATTTATTGTCTTATTTTTTATTTTTATTAAATGATGATTTTTTTATAATACAATATATTATTTTTTAATTGATTACATACTTAAGATGTATAAATTATTTATGTGTAATTTTATTATTTATTTTAAAAAAATAGTTTTACATTTGTTTTTACTCTATCCCTCCTCCCATCCAATTTTTTTTTTTTATTAAAACTAATTAATATAGAACTTAAATTGTATGAGTAAATGTATGATTAAGAAAATAAATATTTTATGAAAATTTTAATGATAAGATCACACATTATACAAAATTCCTTTTGTTTTGCTTATTCTGTATAGATATTAAATCAATCTACTTCTTTTATCGAAACTTAATTTGAATAATTTTAAAATTATAAAATCGTATTTTATTTTTTATTTGAATCCTAAAAATTCAAAACTAACCGAGGATGAATTGAAAAAACTGTATTTATCTTAAAAAGTTCTAGTGATTATTATAATATTGTAGATATTATTTTTTTAAAAATTACAAGAAATAAAAATAAAAAAATTCATATTTCATTAAAAGTATGAATTTATATCAAAAGACTACATTCTTTATTAAATATATGCGCTATTTACAAAATATTATTGACAATACTTACATTTATTGTTATTGTTTCAAGTAGTTTTAAAAAGTAAAAATAATCAAATTTCATTCAATATTACATTAAAGGATAGGTGGAATGAATTTTTCATTTTATATATTGTTAAAGAAATATTAGAAATACTCAGTTATAAAAATTTTATTGATAATTTTGTTGTCAGTAAAAAATACAAAATAAAAATTTGAGAGCTATATTAAATTAAATGTTAAATATAAATTTCACCTAAGGTTTTAAAATGTTTAGAGAACATGACCATCATAAGGACACACACATTGGACCTCAATTTACTTCGAGTATGCCACTACACCTTAGCATGTATTGCTTAGAGTTAAGTCATAGTTAACAATTCTATCTCAAACACGTAAATATATAGTAAGCACAAGCATTAACAACCTTAACTAGTTTTATTTTATTTTTAAATTAAATGCATTTTTGTCCCTTAAAAATAAAATGTTTTTGATTTTAGTTATTAATTTTTTTTATTTTGATCATTTAAATAATTTTTTATTTTAATTCTTATTGTTAAATATCTACGTTAATGACATAATAATAATGATGGTAGTTTAATATCTTCTTAATCATTCAGTTTCGCATAATAGTTACGTGTAACTTTTTTGTTAAATTATGTCTTTAAAGATTTATTTATTTAAAATAGTTAATAATATTAGACAAATTAATAAAAAATTTAATAACATGGTTTAACAAAAAAATTACGCATGATTATTCTATCAGACTCGTGAATGACAAGATAAGTTTCTAAATTGTCAATGTTATTCTTACATCATTATTTAACACAATCATTTAACAATAAATGTAACGTCCCTTTTTATCCATTTTAATTTGAGAAAAATCTTTTTAGGTATTTTATTTTAGAAAAATTTTAAAACTAGATTTGTCAAGGCTTACAATTTGAAAGATAACCTAATTATTGTCATCATGTTCGAATAACTTGAAATTAATTATAAAAACTCATATTAACATATATGAAAAGATCAACAATAACTGTAAATATTACATATCCCTACTTAATATTTAGTACATAAAATTGAGGATAACAGGTAGCTACATCTACTTCCTCCAAGAAGTTCCTAGCCAGAGTACTTGGAGGGATCTTCTTCTTTTGAGGATTCCTCTCTTCTTTCTTGACCATTCACTAGAGCTGAACTTGTAGAGGAATTTTGACGTGGAGGGGGTCGGGCGCACTGAGGAGCTGTATGAATGTTTGGTGGAACTCTCGTATATCTAGGTGGCTGGGTTTGTGATAGAACTACTGATATATCTATATGATAAAATTATCATGGGACTATGATGTTTTGAAATTTAAATGCAAATATTACATAGTTCATGAAGGTATCATCTTCACTGGTCAGATCATGAGTCCATCGACCTTCCAAAGGTATAATCGTCAAGTGGAACAAGGGTTGAAACTCGTCTGCCATCTGTATCTGAAATGTTGGGAGGTTGTAGAAGTGAGACATCTATCCTGAAACATGCACATACAAATACATATCATTCCTAACTATCAAATATTCTCATCCCACCGTAACGTGCATAACGAGGGATTCTACTCGTTTTAGAGCCCTTCGTAGTCTCCAATACTACTAGCTCTAGGAGGACTTACACGAGCGTGTCATCAATAATCCAAGTCCACATTTTGGGTTGACGATCTAGAGTACATATCATGCCTGGTACTGGGTCTATGATACTCTCAACCTAATTTTAGTAATGGTTCGCTTTGTCGGGGACACCA
Source organism: Pachyrhizus erosus (assembly GCA_026544285.1). Classification (NCBI taxonomy): domain Eukaryota; kingdom Viridiplantae; phylum Streptophyta; class Magnoliopsida; order Fabales; family Fabaceae; genus Pachyrhizus; species Pachyrhizus erosus. The sequence goes on along the minus strand of JAMLFT010001087.1, from coordinate 11,677 downwards.
AACTAGTTTTGTGACACCCTTTTCACTCTAAGTAGTTCACAACTTAACACTTTATCTATCTCCAAGGACTCACCAGAGCTTACGTACATTCTTCAGGTACCTTTTGTGGTTAACCTGTACAATTCTCCATTCATAAAGCTCACTCGTTAAGAATTTTGGTTCGTTCTACCCTTCTCTTCTCTATTCGTCAATCTTTCTTTGGTGCGAATTTCTACTTCAATGGCATAGTTTTGTAATGACCTTTTTTCATCTCATTTTAAATGACTAATACAAGTCTTACTTAACTTTGGTCTAGGTAATTTCTCAACTCATTTTCTACCTTAGGGTTATTTATATAATTTATTGTTTACTCGAGACAGTTAAAGACATCATACACATTCCTCTACTATTAGTAGAGACAAATAAAATGTCATCATATAACATAGGAATATTGAAAATCACAGTTGAATAAAATTCCAAACAATATGTCAAGGATGATAACTATAATAACAAGAAAAAGACAAAACAGTCTTTTTCTAGGATTTTTATCTTTAGTTTCTTGCCTTATGTTCTTTCTTTCATTCTTTTTCTCCATGACTATATATTTATATCTTTACCATCCTAATTCAGTTTATAAAAATTAAAATTAAAATTATTTTCTTTTTCTTTTTCTATTCACACCCCCTTGCTTTACTCTTTATACCCCTATCTTCACTAAACTCCCCCCTATACCTTCTTCCTCCTCAGTCATCTTCTACTCATTTTCAGAGTTCACTATTTTCTTTCTTTTCAACTCTAAGGCCTCTAAAGGTTAAGCCTATATTTTTCCATCCATTCTTGACTAGAAAACAAATCTTTGATAGAACTTTGAGGTTTAAGTTCAATCAAAACTAAAAATTCGATTTGAATTTTGATAGTAATTTACACTGAATCAGATTTTGCTTCCCAGACCAAATTTATGCAAATTTATAATTCTAAAACAAAATTACTATAATTATAAAGCTTCTAGTAAACAAAATTGAAAGAAAATGGTCCATCCTACTTGGAAATTAGGTTTTTCAACGATGTCTCCGACGAGCTCCGAGGACATAGCTCTCTCGCACTTCTTCGCCTCTTTTTCTTAGCCAATCGAACTTGAATGTTGTTGTGATTAAAATGAAACTTCTAGCAACTCAACTGAGGAAAATAGAATTCGAATAGAGGTTAGAAAGTGAACTCGTCTTTTCTGTTTTTCCTTCCTCCTACGTCTCAGGTCTCTAGATATTTATAGGGTGTATGAGCTCGAATTTTTGCTTATAAAATTTGTAAGGGGTGAGTGAATATAGCTGGATCATTTGCAGACTTATAGGCTTGTAGGGTGGCGAAGAAAGCTCGAGGTGCAGAACTTTGTGAGCTGCTTCAATGGTGGTAAGAAGTTTTGAAATAAGCTTATATGATTTTTATTTTGTTAAATTTGGAGTGATAATAGACCTAACGATTTAATGGCAACTGACTTTCTTCTCTTCCTCTCGCACCCGCGTTCAAACCCAGCCCCACCCTTTTCCTTTCTTCCGTTTTTATTTTTCGTGTTTTATTTCTTTTGTATAGCTTTTATATTCTTTTGTGCTTTTATTTTTAGTCAAGATGCCTAACCTAGGTGGTAGCGCATTTTGCTACCAACATGGTGTCCTAGGTTCGAATTTGCCTAACTTTCCTTTCCTTTTTCTTATTTTTTGTTTTAAGTTTTAAAAATTATTATTTTTGATTTCTGTTTTTTTCCAAAATTCCTGTAAATTAATTTATATTTTTCTTTTCCTGTTTCTATATTTTTTTTCTTCAAAATATTTATTTATTTTTATAAATCTATTCATTTTAATTATTTGGATATTTATTTATATTTAATTAATAAAATTATATTTCTGGCTTCTAAAATTTTGATTCTTATTTTTTTATCTTTTTCTTCTTTTATTTCTATTTCGTCTAAAATTTTTAAATCTATTTTTTATTCCAAAAATCAAAATATTCTTATTTATTTGATTATTTCTTTTCTATTTATGTAAACTTATTTTACTCAATATCTTTCAACTTAATATTATCTCTTAAATACTTGTTCTCACAAAATTTAAAATTCTGAACTTTAATTGTTCTAACCAAAAATATTTCTAAAATAAAAAATAAATTTATAATTCATAAACTATATTTTTTAAAATATAATTTATTTATTTTAAAATATGATGTTACAACAAAAACTAAAAAACACATTTAAAGAATTAAGATAAAAAATTTTAAAAAAATAAAATAAAATAAAAAATATCCTATTTATAAAGAATAAAAACATATTTAATCTTTTACTTTTTTAATGTGACATCATTATTTACTCATAGTGTAATTAATTGAGATAATAGATTAATATTGTATTATTACTCTCTAAATACATATATATTTCTATGACAAAGTCAAAGTCTCCACGTTGATATTGACAGTATATTAGTTTGTTTAAATTTAAAAAAGTAATTTTAAAAAGTGTTTTTTTAATAAAAAAGGTATTTTTTAAGAAATATATTGAATTTAATTTTTAAAAAAATAAAAAAATTATTTTTAAAAATTAAGACAAAAACATAAAAAAAAAGTAAAAAAAAAGTGCTTATTTTATTTTAAAATATTTTTTTAAATAAAATTAAACAAACTGGCTAGTATATACAAATTACGTTGTAAATCAAATACCAAGAATAGAATCCAATAGTAGTTACTTAACACAACATCCGTGACTTTAATTTTCTGAGCTTTTTAAGCATTTTCATGACTAATAAAATGAATTTAATTAGATTATATTGTTATATTCTTCAATAATGAACTATTAAATAATTAAAAATTGTTTACTTTAGTAATAATTACTTGAAGAATATATGTAAGGTGTTTTTTTATTTTGTTAATAGTCGAAAAAACCGTTGCTATTATCTCAAAATTAAACTTTTAGAAATTATACAACAGAATGTTCATATAGAATTATATATATATATATATATATATATATATATATATATATATATATATATATATATATATATATATATATATATATATATAACAAAGTATTAAAATTAATAAAGAAAACAATCTTAAAATAAGAAGATATTTTCTTATAATTAAATAAATGGTAAAAATGTGGTAGTCATTAACATGTTTTAGGATATGTTCGATTTTCAGTTTAAACTTTTTTTTTGAGGGTTGATTGTACTTTTAAAAAATAAATTTATTTTGTTGATATGTTTGGTTATTTTTAAAAGTTGGTTTATAAATGAAAATTGTCTGAAAATTGAATTTTATAAAAATAAGATTTGTTTAATTTTTATATGCTCAATTTATAAATATAAATTTATATTTATAAACTTTAATACAAAGTTACAATTATGATAGTGAATGACATCGAACCGGAAAAAAGAGAAAGAAGATGAACCTATCAAATGTGTTATGCTCGGGATGACACGTCATGAGGTGTCACGATTGTGATTTTAAAAGCTATCTTTATTTGTCAAAAAGAAAATGTTTTAAAATGTTCTGCATCATCATATATACAAGAAAAGAAATTAAAAAAAAAATTCAAGTTATACAAAAAAAATATTAATAAGAATTGCATTATGAATCTTAATAATTGCTCTAAACTTTCACCCAATAATTACATAATATTATAAATGTGATAATTATGATATTCATATTCTATAATGTAATTTATTGTGTCTTAAATTCTAAAAAATTATACATAATTATAAATATATTTTTCACACCAATATCATAATAATAAAAAATTATATATATTGACAATAAAACATAACATATAACTCGATTATTAAAAAAAATAATAATAATCTCTAAATATGTTTGTAGATCTTTCTTGGGGTTGAGCCAACTCTAATTCTACCTCTTATTTATTGTACTCTACTCATAATTTTATATTTTTAATAAAATTTAACAAAAATTTATTAAAAATATAATAAAAAAAAAAGTGTTGCTATCCCTCTTATTGAGGCTCAGTTATTACTTATTAGTCATATGTTAGGACTTAGGATTTGCTCAAATTGTTACCGGCATTGATTAGGTATCCGATTATGAACACGTTTCGTCAACGTTTTGATTTTATTGACTTAAAAGTCATGACTAAGGTTACAATTGCAGTGACCCAGCCACGACTTGTGTATAACTTTAAACGTGCATCATTACATGTTTCATCAGGATACTATTTGTGAAATTAATTTTAAATTAAATAAATTTTACAATAATAACTAATTAATTTTATAGTAAAGTATTTTTTTTTCAAATGTTTTTATTTTACTAATAAAGTAGCAATAAAATTTAACACATTTTTTATTGAGAAAAATTGTTTTCCCTAAATTATTAGTCAAACTTGATTTTGATTTGTATGCTTTTAAATTGATAAATTTAGTTCTCAAAATTTTAAAAATATATAAATTTAATTTCTCTTCAAATTTTGTGACAATCAAAATTCATCATTAAATACTAAATTTAAATGTGAAGAAAGACTAAATTTATATATTTTTAAAAATTTAAAAATTAAATCCATCAATTTGATAGTACATACATCAAAATCAAGTTAAGAATTATAAATTTTAAGAACTAAAACCAAGTTTCCCTGAAAGTTTAAGAATTAAAAATATTTTTTTTATTTAATGTAATTTATTTAAATTTATTTTGATCATAGAATAAAAAATAAAAAAAACTTATCTAAAATTTTATTAAATAATATTTTAATATAATTCCATTATATATATAAACGTCCAAGAACTATGTGTTTTTTCATGCTCAAAAACGAAATCAAGTATAGATCATTTGGGGAGGGGTAGGGGAATTTCATCAAACAAATATATATTTATCAAATTTCGTAAAATGTTAATTAAAATTGTCAAAACATTACATATATCGATAATTAATATTATAAGACAAATTAAACCTCCTTTTTCTAAAATATTAAATTAAAAATATTAATCATTAATTGCACATATTAATTTTTTTTTTTACGAATTTATAATAAAAAATTATATTTATGTTAAAAATTTAAAAATATATTATTAATTATGTTTTAAAAAATTTAAAATTATAATGAATCATGTTTAATGATATAATAGTCAATAATTATTAAAAAGATAATGATTTCACATTGATAATAATTGCACACTAAAAATAAATTTTAATGAATATACAATAAAATTTGATATTTATTTGTTTCTCCTAAAATTTATATAGCGGCATATAGATTTATATATTCAAATCCAAAAATATGTTGAAACATCATTAATTCTAACTTCAATCAGAGTTTTTTTAAAAAAAAATATATCAATAATTAAAAATAATAATATTTCCTGATATAAGTTATTTATCATAAATTTAAAATATAATTTATATTAAAAATATTTATTTATTATAAATTTTATTTAAAAATATATTTAAAAATATTATTTATTATTTATTATAAATTATAACTATAATTATATAAAATAAATATTTATTTTAGACTATACATATAATAAAATACTATTTTAATTAATGGAACGTAAATTCAAATATACGAATCAAAGCTGAAGTCAATGACACAATTACTTGGAAACCAAACTTACAGTTGAGTCTTGAATTCAGATGGCGAAAGCAAATAAATAATTTTGTCGGTCAAAAGTGACACGCAACAATAGTATTCCTCTAAGACGATATTTTTCAGGTGCGACTTGTTTGTGGATAAGAAATTTTTAATTAATATAAGAAATTTATTTTTTTTATCCGACATATTTTACAAATAATAAGATAACATCATTAATTAAACAAATAATACAATGGAAGTGTATAATATTATATTACAAAAGTTATTTGATTTTGTGAAAGTTAGATACTTTACACTAATCCAAATATATACACACACAATGATAATTGATAAAGTTAAGAGAATTATAAGTAATATATTCTTAAATATATTATTTATACTTTATCTTTTATTGTTAGATAAATTTTATATGAATTTTATTAAATAAAAATATTTTTATTTAATAAATATAAAAGCTATTCAATAATACAAATTACATTAAAATAATGAGAAAAAAATGTTATATAAGAAAAATATAAATTATTGTTATTCAATTAAAATTTATTATATATGATAAATCTATTAATTTTTATAATAATTATCTTAAAAATTATATTAATAATTATTTATGATTAAATAATTATATAAAATTATTTTAAATTATTAAATTTTAAAATCATAAAATAAAATATTTTTTTCCATATTTCTTATAAAAATAAAAATAATATCAATCCAGCACCAAAATATACAGTATTGATATTGGTACTTGGCCTAAAGTTAAAATACTTAGTGGCATTCTATGCGAGAATAAACTCCAATACCTTTTAAATTCAAACTGGCATTTTAATCACAACAAATGCCTGAAATGATTTTTTATTAAATAATTAATTATATAAATAAAACTTAATTTATTTTATATTTTGAAGAATTAAATTGTATAAAAATAACATTGAATTTCATTTAAATTTGAAGATAATAGTATAATTATATTAATAATATTTTCAAACAAAGTAGGATTTGTTAGAACTTAAAATAAAATAAGATTTAGTTTGAATATAAAAGTGACACAATAATAATAGTTATTCATATAATTTAATTTAAAATTAAATGAGTAGTAATTTTTATAATTTAAAATAACATATAGTTTCATTTGAATTTGAAGAAAATAACATCTCACAATAACAAAAATTTCAATTTAAAAGAATGTAAAATATTAAAAAAAAACTTCACTTTCATAATTAAGTTGTGTTGAACTGTTGACAGTGAAATTTGTTTTGAGAATTTATACGGTTTCAAATTCTACTTTGACTTTAAGTCTAGATATATATTTTTCACTATTTAATTCTAAATGATAGTATTGGAAAAAAAAAATCAAATTAACTTTGAGTTTTAGAAATCCAACCATGTATAGCTTTTTGAATGTCGAGTTCGAGTCAAAAATCTTAATTAACGATTTCAATTAAAACTTTAGTTTGCAAACAATTAATCAAATCCAATTTAGCTATTCAGTTATCAAATTCTATTAAAAATTTAACTTCGTGGTCTTAAACAAGTCTAAATAATTGTGCACACAGTATTGATTTGATTTAGTTTTAATGTAAATTCAAACTAGACGTTAGACTTGATTAATTTGTGAAAGGAAATTGACAAAATTGTCAAGAATTACCAAATCAAAATAGATAGTATAGTATGCAGTCTTTGAAAGTATCTTGAGGAACAATCAAGATTCGAGTGACAAATGCATATAAAGCGTATCAATTCAGAAATATATAAGAACTTGGAACGTAAAAGTAGAAATGTCAAAAGTTTTATAAAGAAAAGAGCAACTAAAATTAAGGACTTAAAAATTTAAAGGAAAGTAATTTAAATGAAAGAGATGCTATGAAAATAAAAGATACTCCACATTAAGATAATTGAGAAAGAGAGAATTCAAAGTTAAAATAAAGTGCTTGAAATATAAACATGCGAGAAACTTGAATTAGAGAAGCAATGTATAAGTTGTTGAAAAAGTAAATAAATAAATTTAAATACTTAATATTAAAGAAAGAAGTAAGTAGAAGGAATGTAAAGTGAAAAATAAATAACTTGTGAAAGTAAATTGCATGAATGTACATCAAAAGCAATGTAATAACTAGGATTATAAAGACATTTTTGAAATAAATGGTTGAAAATATACACAGTTATTAAATTAATAGTCACTAATGTGTGAGTTTGACAGGCATTATAAAATGTTTGACAAATATTTTAATTATTAAAATGTAAGATTTTTATTTATAGATTTTTAAATTTAATAGTCGAGTAATACTAAATAGATAGGTGTAAATAAATTTATAAAATTTTTAAATTTGTCTAGATCATTATAGTAAAAGTAATTGTTGTTAATTTTCTTATGACACCAATCTTTGTCTTGAATTCACGTCTATTATATACTTACTTTCTTTGAATTGATTGTAAATTGACACTAATATAAGATAAAATCTTCTTATATATTTTCAAAATATTTGGAATTATTAGGATAAGTCTTATCATCCTTATTATTTTGTTCTCTTCTTAATATGTTTAGTTTCTATATCTCTTTTAATAAGTTTAATCTATGAATAAGGATTAATCCTTGTATTGAAAAACCATCCAATTATATTCAACTCTTTTGTTTTCAAGTTGGTGTCATAACTTTCAAGCTTTACTTTAGTCGTTAATCAATTGTTTTTTGTTGTTGTTAAATGGGAAAATAATGGTACTAGAAAAAACATCATTTTTAAAGTGACTCGCCCTTGAAGCCAAGGGACTATCCACAATTGCAAACGTTGTCATTGTACCTTTAATTTCAACAAATGTGGGTCATGTGTTCTCCACTTGTTGCTACCATAAAATAGGTCATCAATAACTCTTTTTTTCAAACCCAATGGTCAATTTTTTCTTATCTTGTTTTATTTAATAGTTTTTATAAAACCCTTATTTTTCCACTTTGAATGAGTTATTATTGATTTCTAATTGCTTACTCCCAAGGACCTCCCAATGTTGTAGGATTTGTATCCCTTCAATGGTCACAACTCCTTTAGCAAGTCATTTGACACATGTTCCTTGACCGTGATGGGTAAGAGTTTTTTTAATATCATTGGTGCAATTTCTCAAGATATTTTGATAGTTAACTCTAGGAAAATTGATCATATGACACCTTTTGTCTTATAGTTATTATCTTAATCGACATTATCTATAAGACAACACATTAATGTTGCTAATAGAGTTCATGCCCCTATTGTTGGATTATGATACCTTCAACTCCAATAATCTCTGTCTTTGTGCATTGTTCATCATGTTCCCAAACAAGCTAATAGTCTTGTTTTTATACATAAGCTTACATAAAATTTTAAATGTACAACAACATTCTTCCATTTTCATTATGTCTTTCAAGATCTTGACTCAAGAGGGTGATTGAAATTGTTAGGGAGCAAGGTTCATTTGATTATATTATTTAAAACATTTAAATATTGATGATGGTACCAACAAAAAAATGTTGCATTCCTATCAAGTAAACTCTAAGACTTAGGAATTATCGTAGATTTGGCTTATACATATGCATATTGGACATCTGTATTTTCACATTATTAAGTATTTATTTCCTCACTTGTTTACAAATCATAATTTTTTTTTTATTAAGCTCATTTGGTAAATAACTTGACTACTTGCTTATATAACGTTAAATATTTATGGATGTTCTAAAAGATAAACCTAAATTTTAGACCCATAGGAAAAGAACTTATAAGATATCTCTTATGAATAGTACAAATATTGGTTGTGACTAATTAAGGATTGTAGTTTGAAGTGTTAAGAACATGAACAAAATTTTTCTTAAGGGATGAATAGTCATTGTCTTAAAGGACTTATCCATGATATCTCATGTAAGTCCTCCAAGATATAATTACATGAACTTTTTAGTTAGACTGAGGAAACAAAACTCACAAACATATAATTTAAAAAAGAAATAGAAATTGAGAGAAAAAAGAAAGGTTTGTTGTATGTAAAACAAATTTTCTTAACTCATGTAAAGAACTAAACTGATAGACATGATTCTTTCACTTTTTATATATAAAAATAATAAAAATAAAACATGTTTAAAAATTGAGATTTTTGTCTCTTGTTATACTTATCAAAATTAAAGGATTAAATGTAATTAATGTATTTTGAGTAAAGGAGGCCAAGTCTTTTTTTCACTCTATCCTTAGCCTCTTGTATGTTTAACTAGATAAAGCTATGCATTTTTATGATATTTTTAGAAAATGTTTTTCATTAAAACTCATTTTAAGTCTAAAAGATTAGATCTTCTGTTATATCAATCGGTCAAGTGTAAGATTGGTATGCAGTCTTAAGCTTTTCAAAAATATCATATGAATATTTATATTTGAATAAATGTTCTATCAATTGTGGGAAAAAAAATATTTAAACGTAATTTAATTATTATTTTTATATCTTTCTGCTTACCTTTTCATTGGTTGGTGCATCGATCGATGCTTTGGAGGAAGCAGTGTATTTTTTTTTCTTTTTAAATTAACCCGTGAATCTTGTGGTTTTGATATAAATCAAAACGCGGATTGAGTTACATATAGTTGAGTTGAAAAGGATATGTGCCATGTAAAAATGGATTTAAAAAATATGAAACAAACCCACTGCGTGCTTTTATATATCTTTTTTTATCTAAAATCACCACTAAACGGCCCCATTTTTTTTTTAAAAATAAGGAACTAAATTATATGAATCATGTGAATTACTTTTTGTCTTGTTCACCGATGTCATCCAAATTCGTCCCTTTTAACATGTGTTTTAAAAATTAGAGATGTTTAATATGTTAAAATATAAAATAATGTTATTTTCAAGTATAAAAAATTGCTGTAGAAAAGTGACTAAAAAAATATTTAGAATATTAACGAGAAACATGCTTTTAATTATTGAAATAGTTCAAATTAAAAGATATATTAACTCTAATATTATAAATTTGTATTGTGAGGAATGTTAGCATACACAGTCGTGATATTTATTTTTAATTTTTTTTATTAATTAAAATTTATTGAAAGTAATTAATTTTTATAGATTTTATTTCTGAATTATGAGAAGTGAAATTTATCAAAATTTATAATTTTTAATAAATTTTAATTAATTTAAAAGATAATATTAAAAATATAGTACTAACGAAAATATTACTAGTATTCCTGTTGGATAGGTTATTCATAAAATCTACGTATATTTTTCATTCTATGACACATTTTATGATATTTTATATCAATAAAAATTAATGGAAAATATTCAATTTTTCTCTTTGTTTAACTAATCATAATCAAATGAGTATTTTAATGTCCTTAATTTTACTAGAAAGTAACCAGCGGAATGTACAGGCTTTTCTTGTAATAATTATTGATATGTATTTAAATTATTATTTAAAGGTTAAATATTTTAATGAGTGTGTAAATTGTAAATCCAAACAAATAAATTTATGTTAATATTCCATTTTAAAAATATAATAAAATATAATTTAATTAATTAAATTGTTTATATAAATATCTAGCAAAAATATGAATAAAAGTGTTCAGTATTAAATCTCATGTATGATAAATATACGAATAAAAAATTTTATTATTTAAAGTAATATATAAGAGAATAATTTTTTTTTCCCAAAAGTTAAAGGTTATTTTTGTAAATTCTAATGAATTAAAATATTTTCAAAAAATAAAAAATAATTAAGTGAAAAGTAATAAATATAATAAATGTAGTTTTAATTATTATTTATGTATAATTAATGTAACATCCTATTTTTTTAAATAATAAATTTTGATTTAGAAAAATAGGAATTTACCTTCATTTTTAAAATATTTTAGTTTAGTTCAATTAAAATTTGAAATATTTAAATTTTGTGAGAAATATTAATCAAGAAATGATATGAAAAGAAGAAATTATAAATTAATAAAAAAAAATTATTTTAGAAAAATAATTAGTGAAATTAAAAAATAATAAAATAATTATATTAATTTTATAATAGAAAATAATGTAAGATATATTTGAAACAGAAAAGAAGAAAAAAGAATAGAGATGAGGAAATAAAAATCTAAAACTGGATTTAAAAGTAAGAAATGAATTTTTAAT